>NW_025906241.1:112445-122977 GCF_018835915.1 Vigna umbellata | reverse complement strand
ATATATATATATATATATATATAATATTTTTAATTTAAAATCTTAAAATAATAAATTTATGTGTTTTTTTATATGATATTTAATTTTGTTATTTTGTATCTTATATGAACTTAGATTGATACTTAAATTATTTATAATAAAAATAAGTTTTTATTCATATAATTAAAACGTTGTAAAAAGGAAATGATAGCCATATTATTGGTGTTGTATTTATTTGGTGGTTGCATCATTAGTGAATCTTCTCTCTAAATTTTTTTCATGTTTGAATTAGGTAGATTCCTTAAAAAAGTAAAACTCATTATCTCACACCAACGACTTGTTATCTATAAATTACTCTTTCTAAGTCATTTTAAAAAATCTATGATTAATTTGTAATTTATTGAAGCCACACAAAAAAATCATTTCATGGGGGACAACAAAAAGTTCCAAGACTCGATCAATGAAATATGTATGATCAAAGATTTAATTAATTGAAAAATGTTCTTATTATGATTAATAATAGACACTATATTTCATTTTGTAATGTGGACTGGACTGATTTTTTTATTAGGCCCAGTAAAAACGGGTTAAAGTGGGCCTTATAAAGTAACAAATGTTCTAAGATGGACAAAAAAGACATAGTGTTTCATCCTACACCTCTAACATCTCATCCTCCACCTCTAACATTTCGTGTAAAAATTTTATTTTTAATCTTTTTAACATCTCAATCTGTACCTCCAACTTTTTCAAAAGATTTATTTTTTAACTTTAATAAAAATATTTTTATTTTCTTCTCTTTCTTATTAAAAACATTTTAATAAATATTTTTTTATTTTCTTCTTTTTTTACTAAAATCACCACCTTAATAATAATTTAATTTAAAATTTAAATATTATTTAATATAATTTAATAATTATCAAAATATAATTTATATTATAATAATAGTTATATTAAAAAATAATTGAATTAAAATAAAAATAATAATAAAAGTATAAAATAGAAGAATGAAATAATAATAATATAAAATTTGATTTGATATGTTAAAATATATTAAAATATTAAAATAAATTAAACAATTATAAAATTTTAAATAGAAACAAAAATTTTAAATATGCTAACATTTTGTTTTTTATTTAAAATTTAATAAATATTTAATTTAATTAAAAATAATATTATTATTTATTATATTTTTATAATTTAATAATTATTAAAATATGATTTATATTTTATAATAATTTTATTAAAAAAGTAAAAATAAAAATAACTAAAATAAAAGTAATAATAATGAAAATGAAAATAGTGTTTAAAATCATATTAAAAATATTTAAATACATTATATTATATTAAAATATTAAATTAAATTAAATAATTATTAAAATTAAAAAAAAATTGTCAATCGAATATAGAAATCCGATAATGTATTTTACGGATATGATATCCGATTAAAAATCTTCTTAAATTTTTTTTATTTAATTTTAATAATTATTTAGTTTGATTTAATATTTTAATATAATTTAATATATTTAAATATATTAAATGTGATTTTAAATATTACTTTTATTTTCATTATTTTTATTTTAAATATTTTTATTTTTATTTTTATTTTTTTAATAAAATTATTATAAAAATATAAATTATATTTTAATAATTATTAAAATATAAAAGTATAATAAATAATATTATAATTTTCATTTAATTGAAATATTTATTAAATTTTAAATAAAAACAAAACCGTTAGCATATTTAAAAAAATTCTATTTAAAATTTAATAATTGTTTAATTTATTTTAATATTTTAATATATTTTAACATATCAAATCAAATTTTATATCATTATTATTATTTTATTTTAATTATTTTATTTTTATTTTTTAATATGACTATTATTATAATATAAATCATATTTTGATAATTATTAAAATATAGAGTGATTTTAGTAAGAAAGAGAGAAAATAAAAGAATATTTATTAAAGTGTATTTAATAAGAAAGAGAAGAAAATAAAAATATTTTTATTAAAATTAAAAAATAAATCTCATAAAGAAATTGGAGGTAGACGTTAAGTTAAGATATGTTAAAAGATTAAAAATAGAATTTTTGAAATTAAAAAAAAAAAACTATTCACGTTCGACGAGACAAAAGAAACGTAAGGAAAACCACGACAAGCAGAGGAAAAAGCATGGAAATGCATCAAACATTAACTGCTTAGAAAAGAGAACCAACCTAGTGATTGTTAAATTTTCGTAACATGTTAGAAAGAAGGAAACCTACGAGGCTAACGAAATCACAAGGAAATTTCTTTCTCAGGTGGGGACAGACTTACCCAAATAGACGTTATCCTCCTGACAATTTAACTTTACCACTAATTAATTGCTTTTGAATTTCGAGTACACTACTAGTCATTTATGGGTACACCAATAAATGAAGTATCATTGATTCATCAACAAATTAAATTCGATGTGGACAATAATCTTTTAAAATCTTCTTTGTCTCAATAATCAGAAAATTTCCTTGCGATTTTAATCATTTTAAATTACAAATTCAATTTTATTTAATTTTTCACCCACCTATGTTAGTTAGTAGTAACGGGCTTAAACACGAATTTTGTAAAGAAATTGTAAAGAAATAATTGCTAAATCTTAGTTTTATTACGAAAAGGTAATGTTTTCACGTTAGGAAAAAAAAGTCATCATGCATTAAATTTTTACATTATTATATGCAAAGAAAAAAAAAATATAAGAAACATAAAAGTATGTTATAAAACACGCCATTTAACGCACTTAATATGTTCATCTTTACCCTGGTATATATATATATATATATCAAAAAAGAAAAACTAAATATATATCAAGCTTTTCATCCACTTTTTTCCGATATCGAATCGAGAAGAATGAATTAAAAAAATAATAATCTCGTTTGCAATAATTTATCACGATTATATGTCTAATTTATCATAATTTAATCGGAAATGAAAGGACATAATTAACCCAAATTCTTTTTATTATTTAATACGAGGTTAATTTATTTAAATCCATAAGATATAATACCTCATGAGAGGGATGAATGTCTGGACTAACGCGTATGAGAGTTAATTCATAGAATATTTTCCCACCAAAAGGATGAAACTTTAATACATATATATAGAAATATGCCTATGAAAATATATACACTTTTGCTAAATTCGTTATGAAAGAAAGTGAGTTTCATCTGGTTTTGCAGCAATTCTTGTACGTTTTAGCCATGTTTCGTGTTGCTCACTAATGAAAACTTATTACCGAGCAAGATTAGTTTAGATGAAAAACAAAAAACTTAAACTGTGTAATTAAGAACTGACTCGACTCAAATTCGAGTAACTAATCACAGATTAAGGAACTTAAACATAAGATTGAATGCAGAATGGGCGAAGAAAATTTTTAACAAATGTATAAACTGACCGCTTGTTGAAAACCAGTGAGGTAGATGGCAAGTGAGCATTCATCTTGTCCAGGACAAAGAGCAGCCATAGTTACATCAGTAATGGCTGGCACCACCATGAATATGGCGAAGTTGTGAAGAAACACTGTCATGAAGAGATGACTCAGACCATATAATTTCTCCATGATTCCCCTTTCCACACACACTCTTTGTTTCCCTTTGATATGACTGTAGAACTAACTTGCTAGAATTCTAGGTAAGGTTTCAACTCTCTTACAGAGAAAACTACCTCTCTACTTTTAGCCACACTACATGCATATTCAAGGTTCCCTTAGAAGCACCATATATATATATATATATATTAGTATGAGTATGACCTCAAAGCTAATCAGATGACCAATGTGATGTACTTTTTTGCAATTTCTTTTTTACTTGTATTTCCAACTGTGCATGAGTTCAAGTGAGTTGCACAGTGATGGGTAAAAAAGATGCAAATGCTTGCTTTTTGGCCACAAACATAAATTAACAGTGACGGTATTGGTTTTTAGTCACGTAACTGAAGTGCCGCTAATTATTTATTCGAGTATTTCGTTAAATTCTATCTGTTTAGTGGAATGCGTGGCGTCAAAGATTGTATAAATTACCAGATTAACTTACGCTTTGAAGCGTGCAAGTTTATGAATACCCTTTTTTGAAGAAGCAAGCAACGCATCGTCCAAATGGACTAAAATAATATCTTGTGAAATTCATGGATGAAGTATATGATTAATGCATCTAATTCGACAAATACTAGAAAAGATTAGTCTTTGGTCAAGTTTTAATTAAGAATCGTGGTGTTATATTGTATGTGTTTAATTAAAATTGAGAGTTTGAAAGCTGATAGCATACTTTTTTTGCTTTAATGTAACTTGTAAAAAATAATATTTAATAACGTGCATGAAAAAAATTCAAACTAATAATTTTATGCCTGGTCATATTATTTATGAGAAGTATGTTTATATCTTGCCTACATAATTTAATTGACAATCGATTTTTTTTTTATTATTTAGTCTTTTTAGTTGTGTTGATTATGATTAGCCACCACATTTGTCATTAATGAAAATGTATATATTAAGCTTTTAAGACCACGAACATAATATTGTGATAAGATAGACTAATGAAATTTTACCTCGCATGATCATTGTGTTATATTTGTATAATTAATTGGAATAAAATATCTGATTTTTATAGCCTAAAAAAAGATTTTGACAACTTTGTAGATAAATTGATTATTAAGATAAAATAAATTATATGTAATTCAAAGTTTAAAATTTAGTACATTTTATTATAAAGTTAAAATTGACTAATAGAAAACTTTTATATCCTAGCATTTATTTATTTATTTTATATATATATATATATATTAATTGGTGATCGATCAATTACTTTCAAATTGATTTGAAAAAAAATTAATCGACGATCAGATTCATTTAATTATCTAATAACTACACTAAATATGTTTTAAATGAATTAGAATGTAATTAGATCGACATAAATAAATTTATAAATATAGATTAAAGTATGATTTTTATAATACATTTATTTATTATAATATTAATTGTTAAACCGATTAAATACTGATTTAAAGTAAGTACATTATTAATAATAACAATAGAGTTAAAATTGTAAATATTAAAAACAACTAAAGATTGATGAGTAATTATTATTTAAATATATTTTTTCTCATAATCCCATGTATTTCAAATTTCAGAGATATAAAAGATTTTCTAAAAGATAAATAATGTAACTTTAAAAAGCATATGCTCAAACCATAGGATTCTGAATCTCATTACGTAATTTTTTTTTTTCAAGTTTGTTACTCTATCTCTATCTCAAATAATTCTTATTTACTTACTTTTGTTATTTAGATTGATTTTTTTCTAAAAAATTATGGTAAAACATTAAGATTGTTTTGGTAAGTAAAGTCAAAAACTATATCTTGACATTTTTAAACCTCTTCACTTAGTTTAATTTATTTTTTTCTCTTTCAATATCTTATTTGTTTTTTCTAGTGTAAGTTCAATTTTGAGTAGGTGGACACCTGCCAAAAGGAGACGCTCAAACTAATTTAAAGTTATTGTTATCACGTATAAGTCTTAAATGTCTAATAAATACAATCACTTACCTTTTTATCTTTTCTGTTTATAGGTTTCAAAATTGACTTTTGACTAAGATTGACTCAATCACGATCTAATATTATCTAAGTATGTTTTTACCTTGTTAATCAAATTGTAAAATGTTTGATATACAAGATATCGAACAGTCATCAAGTTGGTACGAATTCGTTTGATCTAACTTGTGTTGAAATTTCTAGAATGACCTTTTATACATTTGACCGAATTGATGGAGTATAGACCCTTTAATTTTGTATAATACAAATATAATCATAAAAAAAAGATATAATTTCAATTATTTAATAGTTTATGTAATATTTTGTCATAAAAAAATTCATTTCGGTTTAAGACTAATCAGTTCCTAAAAAATATTAAAATTAATAAAATAATATAATCAATTAATAAAATATAATAATCAATTAAGAAAAAACAATCTAGACACGTTCACTTTTTTTAAGAAAACATATAGCACAGTATTAATAAAATAAATTAGCCACGCACATTAAAAATATAAAAAAACTTAATTTACTGTCATAATAAAATAAATAAATTCTATAAGTAAGTTATTTTCTGTTTACCAGCATTAATTGTCCCCTAATAAACATGAATAGGTTATAATATTATGTGATCTGGATGGTTACAGTTATAAGTAAAAAAAAAATGGTTATATTTTAGTTATCACAATCTTAAGAACATTATCAACTGTAAATTTTGCTTTAATAATAAGTGGTGCACAATCCAATATTGTCGTTATTTAATTTCTCTGTTGTCCTTTATTATGCATCAATACAAAACAAAAAATAAATCCTGATATACCAATTTTCCTATTACACGTTGACAACAAATTAATCACAGGGATATAAACCGGGTTCTTAGTTGTGTCTAAGACAGTATATCATACATAACCTACTATTGTGACAAAAGATTAAATTTGGGTACAATTTAGCAAGAAAATTTCCAGAATATCTGTCGGAAAGAAAAAAAGAAGTTTCTTTATAAACTAAGATTAACTTATATATAAATTGTTATATATATATATATATATATATATATNGTTAAAATTGACTAATAGAAAACTTTTATATCCTAGCATTTATTTATTTATTTTATATATATATATATATATTAATTGGTGATCGATCAATTACTTTCAAATTGATTTGAAAAAAAATTAATCGACGATCAGATTCATTTAATTATCTAATAACTACACTAAATATGTTTTAAATGAATTAGAATGTAATTAGATCGACATAAATAAATTTATAAATATAGATTAAAGTATGATTTTTATAATACATTTATTTATTATAATATTAATTGTTAAACCGATTAAATACTGATTTAAAGTAAGTACATTATTAATAATAACAATAGAGTTAAAATTGTAAATATTAAAAACAACTAAAGATTGATGAGTAATTATTATTTAAATATATTTTTTCTCATAATCCCATGTATTTCAAATTTCAGAGATATAAAAGATTTTCTAAAAGATAAATAATGTAACTTTAAAAAGCATATGCTCAAACCATAGGATTCTGAATCTCATTACGTAATTTTTTTTTTTCAAGTTTGTTACTCTATCTCTATCTCAAATAATTCTTATTTACTTACTTTTGTTATTTAGATTGATTTTTTTCTAAAAAATTATGGTAAAACATTAAGATTGTTTTGGTAAGTAAAGTCAAAAACTATATCTTGACATTTTTAAACCTCTTCACTTAGTTTAATTTATTTTTTTCTCTTTCAATATCTTATTTGTTTTTTCTAGTGTAAGTTCAATTTTGAGTAGGTGGACACCTGCCAAAAGGAGACGCTCAAACTAATTTAAAGTTATTGTTATCACGTATAAGTCTTAAATGTCTAATAAATACAATCACTTACCTTTTTATCTTTTCTGTTTATAGGTTTCAAAATTGACTTTTGACTAAGATTGACTCAATCACGATCTAATATTATCTAAGTATGTTTTTACCTTGTTAATCAAATTGTAAAATGTTTGATATACAAGATATCGAACAGTCATCAAGTTGGTACGAATTCGTTTGATCTAACTTGTGTTGAAATTTCTAGAATGACCTTTTATACATTTGACCGAATTGATGGAGTATAGACCCTTTAATTTTGTATAATACAAATATAATCATAAAAAAAAGATATAATTTCAATTATTTAATAGTTTATGTAATATTTTGTCATAAAAAAATTCATTTCGGTTTAAGACTAATCAGTTCCTAAAAAATATTAAAATTAATAAAATAATATAATCAATTAATAAAATATAATAATCAATTAAGAAAAAACAATCTAGACACGTTCACTTTTTTTAAGAAAACATATAGCACAGTATTAATAAAATAAATTAGCCACGCACATTAAAAATATAAAAAAACTTAATTTACTGTCATAATAAAATAAATAAATTCTATAAGTAAGTTATTTTCTGTTTACCAGCATTAATTGTCCCCTAATAAACATGAATAGGTTATAATATTATGTGATCTGGATGGTTACAGTTATAAGTAAAAAAAAAATGGTTATATTTTAGTTATCACAATCTTAAGAACATTATCAACTGTAAATTTTGCTTTAATAATAAGTGGTGCACAATCCAATATTGTCGTTATTTAATTTCTCTGTTGTCCTTTATTATGCATCAATACAAAACAAAAAATAAATCCTGATATACCAATTTTCCTATTACACGTTGACAACAAATTAATCACAGGGATATAAACCGGGTTCTTAGTTGTGTCTAAGACAGTATATCATACATAACCTACTATTGTGACAAAAGATTAAATTTGGGTACAATTTAGCAAGAAAATTTCCAGAATATCTGTCGGAAAGAAAAAAAGAAGTTTCTTTATAAACTAAGATTAACTTATATATAAATTGTTATATATATATATATATATATATATATATATATGGGGTTTGCTAACGCGCGTAATATGTCAGAGAAATTTTTTTACAAAGGACTCAACTCTTTACAAAGGAAAATTTTTTAAAGGCATGTGTTTCTGATTTTTTTCAATTGGGACTACAGTAGGGATGACAGAGAAAAGGTTGGAGTGAGAGAGATGAAAGAGAAAGGATTGAGAGGAATGAGAGAGGTGAGTAAGGGTTTGGGGGGTTTCTTTTTTTTTTTTAAGTTTTGAAAATGAAAATTATTAAAATACCCTTAACCTTTTTAATAACTTGGAATCCATAATATATAAGATTATTTTTGTCTACTAAACGCAGGTACACTTGCTTAAAATTTGTAACAATGAAAATAAAGGCGTACGCGCGTTAGCAACCCCGTTATATATATATATATATTATCTATATTTATATTTATTTCATGCCTGATATTTGTATCAGTATTTGCTTTAGATTAAAGAACACATTTAATTTATTAAGTAATTAATGACTTAATATTAGCTTTTATAATTGTTAATTTATTTATAACAATACATATATCATATTTTTGTTTTTATTTATAGTTATTTGATATTTATTTAATTGTTATTTAATATTGATATAAATATAATTTTTTTATTAATATTTACATTAGAAAATACAATATGCATCATTTTATTTATTTAACATTGATAATATAATAATTTTTTTTATGTGATTTTTATTTTAATAAAAAATATTTGATTAATATTTATAACAATAAGATGAAAATAAAGATAAAACAAAATTTTTATATTCACTAAATATGAGATGAGAGTAGAATAATCATTCGCTTCCAACCCACCCATCTGCCATTATATAAAAGTGTAACCTAAATTAACTTTATACTTTTCATATTTCAGGTTTCATATAATAATACTTCACAAAACAATCAATAATAAATTAAGAAAATTGTGTAGAGAAATAAAACTCGTGTGAGGACAAAATATGAGTTTTCTATGTTGCGAAGTTGTCTGACAGATCTAACTAAGGAAATGGTTGTTGATTATTTCAACGTTGTGAAGATACAAGAGTCCGAAGTTATTACAAGAAGAGATATATTTTAGCTGGTTAGTTTTTTGATGACCAGTTCTTCCGGAATTAAAATCTCATTAAGACAATTCATTACAAACCTCCTACGTCCTATGTTTCTAATCGAAATTAATTATGTTTCAGGAAGTTTATGTTGGTGATGAAATTAACCGATTTTTAAGAATGGTGAGATGTAGTAGTATTTTTAGGTTTAATAGTCAATTTGTCTTAGCTTCGTTGAAAAATTCAATTTGGGTCTCTCTGTTTTTTTAAATTTGTTGAATGATCTCTATTTTTAAAATTTTGAATCAAATTAGTCCTTTCCTGTAAATAAAACAAACGGGTTATAGATTGAGATTGTGGCAAAAAGATATGGTATTGTGTCACTGTTGGGGTTTGACGCCATGGAGCTCGTTCTCTTTTCTTGTCTCGTGTGAGAGGTTGCTAGGGAGAGCAACTTTTTCTTCCCCTTTCCTAGTTGTTCTAGTTGGCCTTGCAAAGAGGGGAAGCACCAGTTTGTTTTCCTTATTGTTGGTTCTCTCAACAAACCATATTCAAAGGTTCTTTTCCCAATTTCTTCTCTCTGCCATTTATCTCGAGCAAGCAAACCCCAATCAGTTTCGTTCCTCATGTCTTTGTGTATTTTCGCGGATCATCCAACCTTGGAGAAGAGGGTTTTTGGTTTGTGGCTTAGTATTGCGGAATCCTGGTCGGGTGACTCGCGGTGTGACGTGAGCGAAACGTTGCGATCATGGTTGTTTGGGAAGCGACAGCGCGACGCGGGAGGGGGTAGCAAGCGAAGGAGCAATGAAGGCACAGTGGAGGCACGATGGAGGTTTTTCTCTCCATTGATTAGCGATTGGCAAGGAGGGAGCTTTCTTCCGTTTCTTTTCTGGTTGTCTTGCAGCGGGTTCATAACCTTGTTTCTGATTTTGGGAATGGGGTGTTTCTCTTCATTGCCGATTTTTTGTATTTTTTGTTTTGAGCCAAGTTTGAAATGGGGATTTCGAA
>NW_025906241.1:86792-107801 GCF_018835915.1 Vigna umbellata | reverse complement strand
AAACATATAGCACAGTATTAATAAAATAAATTAGCCACGCACATTAAAAATATAAAAAAACTTAATTTACTGTCATAATAAAATAAATAAATTCTATAAGTAAGTTATTTTCTGTTTACCAGCATTAATTGTCCCCTAATAAACATGAATAGGTTATAATATTATGTGATCTGGATGGTTACAGTTATAAGTAAAAAAAAAATGGTTATATTTTAGTTATCACAATCTTAAGAACATTATCAACTGTAAATTTTGCTTTAATAATAAATGGTGCACAATCCAATATTGTCGTTATTTAATTTCTCTATTATCCTTTATTATGCATACAAAAAATAAATCCTGATATACCAATTTTCCTATTACACGTTGACAACAAATTAATCACAGGGATATAAACCGGGTTCTTAGCTGTGTCTAAGACAGTATATCATACATAACCTACTATTATGGCAAAGATTAAATTTGGGTACAATTTAGCAAGAAAATTTCCAGAATATCTGTCGGAAAGAAAAAAAAGAAGTTTCTTTATAAACTAAGATTAACTTATATATAAATTGTTATATATATATATATGTATGTATGTATTATTAATTTATATAAAATCTATTTTTAACTTAGAACTAAATTTATTTTGTTTTGTTCTTATATAAAATGTTCATAAAACTTTTATCTAAATGTATATTTCACTAAAAAATTGTTTTCAACCATTGGTAATGAAAATAAGTTTAATTATGCCAAGAACTTATAGAGTAATCCATTTTAAATTTTGGTTAATTCAGACCTTTTTTTCTATATAAATGTTAACACCTTTTAAAATCTACTTAATTTAATTGAAAATTCTATATTTTAAATTAGTTGAAAAGATATTTAGAAAAAACAACCAACCTATTTAAGGAAATCCAGTAATAATACTATAATACTATTAATATCACTACTGGTAATAATGTAAAACAATATATTTTAACATATATATCTTGTAGTTCGTTTAAAAGTTTAGAAAGGCATCTAAGTATAGGTCCATTAAGTCTCCCAGCTGTGGGTTTTATGACATATTTAAAAGTCATTAACTCATAATAGTATTTAATCGGGCCTTTAGATCAGAATGCACTTTTACAAGTACCAAATTTAGACTTTTGAAAAAAAAATGAAAGATTTGAAATTATAAAGTTAAAAATGACAAATAAATTTGTTTCTTATTTAATGTGGATACGAATATAAATATAAATAATATTTAAATTTTTGAACTAAGTATGAATATATATATATATATATATATATATCCGTTATGTCCTCATTCACACATTCATTATTGATTTTGTATCAGTCTTTGCTTTAGATTAAAGAACACATTTAATTTATTAAGTAATTTAATAGACTTATATTAGCTTTTCTAATTTTTAATTTATTTATAAAATACATATATCATATTTTTGTTTTTATTTATAGTTATTTGATATTTATTTAATTGTTATTTAATATTGATATAAATATAATTTTTTTTATTAATATTTAACATTAGAAAAAATACAATATGCATCATTTTATTTATTTAACATTGATAATATAATATTTTTTTTATTGTGATTTTTATTTTAATAAAAAATATTTGATTAATATTTATAACAATAAGATGAAAATAAAGATAAAACAAAATTTTTATATTCACTAAATATGAGATGAGAGTAGAATAATCATTCGCTTCCAACCCACCCATCTGCCATTATATAAAAGTGTAACCTAAATTAACTTTATACTTTTCATATTTCAGGTTTCATATAATAATACTTCACAAAACAATCAATAATAAATTAAGAAAATTGTGTAGAGAAATAAAACTCGTGTGAGGACAAAATATGAGTTTTCTATGTTGCGAAGTTGTCTGACAGATCTAACTAAGGAAATGGTTGTTGATTATTTCAACGTTGTGAAGATACAAGAGTCCGAAGTTATTACAAGAAGAGATATATTTTAGCTGGTTAGTTTTTTGATGACCAGTTCTTCCGGAATTAAAATCTCATTAAGACAATTCATTACAAACCTCCTACGTCCTATGTTTCTAATCGAATTAATCTATTTTTAAGGAAGTCTTATGTTGGTGATGAAATTAACCTATTTTTAAGGAAATGGTGAGAATGTAGTAGTATTTTTTAGGTTTAATAGTCAATTTTGTCTCTAGCTTCGTTGACAAATGTCAATTTGGTCTCTCGTTTTAAATTTGTTTGAAATTGATCTACATTTTTAAAATTTTGAGTAAAATTAGTCCTTTCCGTTAAATAAAAACAAACGGCGTTAATAAATTGATGATGTGGCAAAAGATAGTGTTTATGTGTCACTGTTGGGTTGACGCAATAGGATGCTTCGTTCTCTTTCTCTTTGTCTCGTGTGAGAGGTTGGCTAGGGAAGCAACTTTCTTCTTCCCCTTTCCTAGTAGTTCTAGTTTGGCCTTGCAAAGAGGGGAAGCACCAGTTTGTTTTCCTTATTGTTGGTTCTCTCAACAAACCATATTCAAAGGTTCTTTTCCCAATTTCTTCTCTCTGCCATTTATCTCGAGCAAGCAAACCCCAATCAGTTTCGTTCCTCATGTCTTTGTGTATTTTCGCGGATCATCCAACCTTGGAGAAGAGGGTTTTTGGTTTGTGGCTTAGTATTGCGGAATCCTGGTCGGGTGACTCGCGGTGTGACGTTGAGAGAAAAGTTGCGATCCTGGTTGTTTGGGAAGGCGACAGCGCGACGCGGTGAGGGTGTAGCCAGCGAAGGCGCAATGAAGGCACAGTGGAGGCACGATGTAGGTTTCTTCTCTCCATTTTGATTCGCGATGCAAGGAGGGAGCTTCCTTCCGTTTCTCCTTTTCTGGTTCGTCTTGCAGAGGGTTCCTAACCTTGTTTCTGATTTGGGAATGTGGGTTGTTGTCTCTTCCTTGCAGATTTTTGTCTTGTTTTGTTTTGAGCCAATGTTTGAAATGGGGATTTCGAATTAGGATTGAATTTAGGGTTTTTTAAATTGGGAATTTGGAGGTTAGGACTTTCAAATTTTGGGAATCCATACGTAAGTTCCTGCCGTGGAGTGTCTCTGACTGTGCCATCAAGGAATCAACCAGGGTAGATTGATAACAACTCTTATAATTCGTGGCAAGAAGAATGAGAGTGACTTCAGTTCTATCAAAATAACGTCTATAACTTCTGCTCCAACCATTGTTTCAGTACTTATAGCCCTGATTGTTCTATTCTTCTACACACGGAAGTGGAAGCCAAGGTCCAGGGTTATTGGCTCTATAAGAAAAGAAGTTACAGTGTTTACTGATATTGGGGTCACATTGACATTTGAAAGTGTTGTCCAAGCCACGGGAAATTTCAGTGTTGGCAACTGTATTGGGATTGGAGGTTTTGGGGGCAACGTACAAGGCAGAGATAACATCAGGAATCCTGGTGGCAGTCAAACGACTCGCAGTTGGACAGTTCCAAGGTGTTCAACAATTTCATGCCGAGATCAAGACCCTCAGGAGGCTTCATCATCCTAACCTTGTCATGTTGATTGGTGTGAAACAGAGATGAATTGGAGCTTCTGATCCTCTTTTCCGTTTTGCGATTTGAGAAGGTGAGGTCTTCGGTTTTGAATTTGGGTTTAGCGTTTTTGCTGTTCATGTTGATCTGACTTTAGGTTTCGTGAACTCATAACACGTCAATACGCACACAAGTAAATTATGACACATAACCACTGACTCCTGACAGTTTATCACCCCATTAACTCTGTTTAGTTATATTTAACGGAAGAGATTAATTTGACTCAAAATTTTAAAAATAAAAATCAATTTCAAACACATTTAAAATAAAGGACTAAATTAAATGAAACTGAAGACAAAATTGATATTAAACCTATTTTTTAATTCTTAATACTTATTTAATTACTTATGACTTTTTCATCCGTTGGACTTAAATGACACCAGCTATTATTAATGAATCATAGTCCTTTATGAAGACTCGGAATATCTCTAGGATATGAAGTCACTGATTAAGGGTATTTACTCCTCCACAGACAGAAATTAATTAAAACATATAATAACTTATGACATATATTACTTTTTACAGCAGTAATTATGCTGTTGACAGTTTTTTTTTTTCTTTCATTTTCCTTTTTATGGTTCAATTTCAAATATTGTAGGGCCTTTAATTTCAATGAATTTTTATTTAAAATTCAATTACAATATTAAAATATAATTACATGTTATTTATTTAGAATGTCTCGACATTCTAAATATTTTCAGACAAATTTAAATATCTGAAATAGCATGAATAATTTCAAAGGATTAGATTAATACATTGTTAAAAACCAGTTAAATACAAAGTACAAATTGCTCTTCGACTTATAATCATACAATTTATAATTCCCTAATTTTGAGTATCCAAATACAAGATAAATAATTATAATCACCGCATCACAAAAAGAAAATATTTTTTAAACAACTCATATTAGTAATTTAACAAAAATGACTTATATAAATAAAGATAGACCAATGTTAACGAGTATCTTAGACTCACCTTAATAACAATTGATTCTGAATTTTCATTTGCGTATGGTGAACTCATTTTTGTCCCTGACAATCATAATATATTTTTACAAAAAAAATAATGTTATGCATACATAAGCTAACAGTAAATAAACCAATTATCGTCTCACATCTTATTAAATAAATATTTTATATTTAATGGTAATAAGTGAAGCTGAAATTTCAGAAACAAGGACCACCAAGAAATTGACTGAATAATTAATAGTACACGAGAACACTGTAATTCAAATTAAAGGCTGGGTTTAACGAATTTTCTTTTTTTTTGTACGATAAAATTGATTGCTCTAGCTTTATTTGTTTATAAGGGTGACTTTTTCTGTTTTTAGATGCGTGTTCGAAAAAGCAAATGAAAGTGGAGAAATAACTTGTATTTATATAAATTCTGGAAAATTGAATTGAAAGTTAGAGGGTTTATAAATGGAAGTTTTAGAAAGTGGAAATTGTGATGGTCGCCATCACATTTTATGTGGTAAGAAGTGATCTAAACTCAAATGTCATCATAGTTATGAGACAGAAGTTTAGAGATTTTTCTTAAAAGGGCAAACAAAAGAGATAGAGTTAGGTGGAAAAGAGGAAATGGGTGTTGGAAATGATGATTTCAAGGTTTACATAGGGAAAACGAAGCGACAAAAAGAAAAAAAAACAAATAATTGTAACTTTTTCATTAGAAATCATTCTAATATTATTTATTTTAAGTTTAATGTCTCAATAGATTCCTATTTTTGTTCAGAATTTGAAATAGGTCCCTTTATTCTTTGGCGTCTCAATTGGGTCCTTATTTTTGTTAATTTGATGTAAATAAATCCTTTCCGTCAATTTCATCAAACGGCGTTAATGAATGTGTGACGTGGCCTGAGGACAGTATTGACACGTGTAAGGCCACGTCACACATGCATTAACGTCGTTTGATGAAATTGACGGAAATAATTTATTTGCATCAAATTAACAAAAATAAGGACCCAATTGAGACGCCAAAAAATAAAGGGACCTATTTCAAATTCTGAAAAAAAATAAGGACATATTGAGACATTAAACCAGCTAAAATAATACTACATCAATTATTGAAGCTAAAAAACTCATTTTTAGAAAAAAAAAGTTATTTTTTCTGGTTACTTTTTCTCTTATTGTCTCTTTAATGAATTGTATTTGGTGTTTATTACTCTTGTAAAATGAATGATTATTTGTATATTTAATTGATTTGTAATTTTGTTTAGGAATATGTTGTATAGGAATAATTATTAAGAATGATAAGCTTTGTATAAATGTTAAATTAAAAATCTATATGTGAACCTTTATTTAGTGATGAGGTCCTCCCAAGACTTCCAAAATGCCTAAAAAGGTTTATTCCAAGCCCCTTAAGACACAAAGAAGAAAAACGAGTTTCGAAGAAGGTGAGTATTGAAAGATAATTAGATCTTTTTGGGTGACTAATAGCTAACTTGTGTTTTGAAATGATGGTAGTAGATTACTATCTAGGTTTGGTGAAAATTGAAGGTGATTTGATGGTAGGAAAAGGTGTAACTTTTTAACTCAATTATATTATATTTTTTTCACGTAACATATATATTTTTTTATACGAACATTTGAGTTGTTTATATTAAAAACATTTTCACTTTAATATAAACAATGCTCGCGTAAGAGATATTTATAACACATACACAAATTTAATAAAATAAAATTAAAAAATTATATCTATTCGATTTTATAATTTTAATTTCACATAAAATAAAAATACATTTAGCCAAACTAAATTTAAGATAAATAAACCATTTTTAAGACATTTTTAAGATTTCTTATTCTCTGCTAATTCTGTATATTATCTTTTTACTGTAACTTCACAATACAATTATTTTGTTATATTAATTTTGGAGCAGTCCATGAATTGAGCAACAAAGACTTAGGTCGAGCATTAGAAATAACACAATCAATATTGATTAAACATTGAAATGCCATGAATTTTGAAAAGTTCACATCTCTAGTGAACTCAAAAGAAATGGAATAATTAAAGATATTGAAAAGAATGAATATTGAATAGTACATATTATCAATGATATAACAAATTTAGAGTGAATAGTACTAGGATCATCATATTTTCTCAAATTCGTTGACTCTTTAAGTATTGCACAAAATTTTGATTTGTAGGATTTCTTCAGAAATAGAACATCAATGAAATGACCGAACTTCATTTCACACACATACATTGATTACTTTATTTAAATAATGCAGTCACACCATTCTTTACAATATGAACGCAAACCTGAACTTTAGCAACTGTTCAAAGGAAATTCTAAGGGTGTTGCTCCCTCCACCCCCACACGTCTCTTCCTCCACCTCCCTTTTACTATTTTGCCCCTTCCTCCACCTTTCCTTTACTATTTTGCCCCTCAATAAAATTTTATTTTTAAAATTGTTGTTTTTTAATTTTATTCATTTATAACATATTTCATTGATAACCTACNATATATATATATATATATATATATATATATATATATATTCATTATTGATTTTGTATCAGTCTTTGCTTTAGATTAAAGAACACATTTAATTTATTAAGTAATTTAATAGACTTATATTAGCTTTTCTAATTTTTAATTTATTTATAAAATACATATATCATATTTTTGTTTTTATTTATAGTTATTTGATATTTATTTAATTGTTATTTAATATTGATATAAATATAATTTTTTTTATTAATATTTAACATTAGAAAAAATACAATATGCATCATTTTATTTATTTAACATTGATAATATAATATTTTTTTTATTGTGATTTTTATTTTAATAAAAAATATTTGATTAATATTTATAACAATAAGATGAAAATAAAGATAAAACAAAATTTTTATATTCACTAAATATGAGATGAGAGTAGAATAATCATTCGCTTCCAACCCACCCATCTGCCATTATATAAAAGTGTAACCTAAATTAACTTTATACTTTTCATATTTCAGGTTTCATATAATAATACTTCACAAAACAATCAATAATAAATTAAGAAAATTGTGTAGAGAAATAAAACTCGTGTGAGGACAAAATATGAGTTTTCTATGTTGCGAAGTTGTCTGACAGATCTAACTAAGGAAATGGTTGTTGATTATTTCAACGTTGTGAAGATACAAGAGTCCGAAGTTATTACAAGAAGAGATATATTTTAGCTGGTTAGTTTTTTGATGACCAGTTCTTCCGGAATTAAAATCTCATTAAGACAATTCATTACAAACCTCCTACGTCCTATGTTTCTAATCGAATTAATCTATTTTTAAGGAAGTCTTATGTTGGTGATGAAATTAACCTATTTTTAAGGAAATGGTGAGAATGTAGTAGTATTTTTTAGGTTTAATAGTCAATTTTGTCTCTAGCTTCGTTGACAAATGTCAATTTGGTCTCTCGTTTTAAATTTGTTTGAAATTGATCTCCATTTTTAAAATTTTGAGTCAAATTAGTCCTTTCCGTTAAATAAAAACAAACGGCGTTAATAGATTGATGATGTGGCAAAAGATAGTGTTTATGTGTCACTGTTGGGTTGACGCAATAGGATGCTTCGTTCTCTTTCTCTTTGTCTCGTGTGAGAGGTTGGCTAGGGAAGCAACTTTCTTCTTCCCCTTTCCTAGTAGTTCTAGTTTGGCCTTGCAAAGAGGGGAAGCACCAGTTTGTTTTCCTTATTGTTGGTTCTCTCAACAAACCATATTCAAAGGTTCTTTTCCCAATTTCTTCTCTCTGCCATTTATCTCGAGCAAGCAAACCCCAATCAGTTTCGTTCCTCATGTCTTTGTGTATTTTCGCGGATCATCCAACCTTGGAGAAGAGGGTTTTTGGTTTGTGGCTTAGTATTGCGGAATCCTGGTCGGGTGACTCGCGGTGTGACGTTGAGAGAAAAGTTGCGATCCTGGTTGTTTGGGAAGGCGACAGCGCGACGCGGTGAGGGTGTAGCCAGCGAAGGCGCAATGAAGGCACAGTGGAGGCGCGATGTAGGTTTCTTCTCTCCATTTTGATTCGCGATGCAAGGAGGGAGCTTCCTTCCGTTTCTCCTTTTCTGGTTCGTCTTGCAGAGGGTTCCTAACCTTGTTTCTGATTTGGGAATGTGGGTTGTTGTCTCTTCCTTGCAGATTTTTGTCTTGTTTTGTTTTGAGCCAATGTTTGAAATGGGGATTTCGAATTAGGATTGAATTTAGGGTTTTTTAAATTGGGAATTTGGAGGTTAGGACTTTCAAATTTTGGGAATCCATACGTAAGTTCCTGCCGTGGAGTGTCTCTGACTGTGCCATCAAGGAATCAACCAGGGTCGATTGATAACAACTCTTATAATTCGTGGCAAGAAGAATGAGAGTGACTTCAGTTCTATCAAAATAACGTCTATAACTTCTGCTCCAGCCATTGTTTCAGTACTTATAGCCCTGATTGTTCTATTCTTCTACACACGGAAGTGGAAGCCAAGGTCCAGGGTTGTTGGCTCTATAAGAAAAGAAGTTACAGTGTTTACTGATATTGGGGTCACATTGACATTTGAAAGTGTTGTCCAAGCCACGGGAAATTTCAGTGTTGGCAACTGTATTGGGATTGGAGGTTTTGGGGGCAACGTACAAGGCAGAGATAACATCAGGAATCCTGGTGGCAGTCAAACGACTCGCAGTTGGACAGTTCCAAGGTGTTCAACAATTTCATGCCGAGATCAAGACCCTCAGGAGGCTTCATCATCCTAACCTTGTCATGTTGATTGGTGTGAAACAGAGATGAATTGGAGCTTCTGATCCTCTTTTCCGTTTTGCGATTTGAGAAGGTGAGGTCTTCGGTTTTGAATTTGGGTTTAGCGTTTTTGCTGTTCATGTTGATCTGACTTTAGGTTTCGTGAACTCATAACACGTCAATACGCACACAAGTAAATTATGACACATAACCACTGACTCCTGACAGTTTATCACCCCATTAACTCTGTTTGGTTATATTTAACGGAAGAGATTAATTTGACTCAAAATTTTAAAAATAAAAATCAATTTCAAACACATTTAAAATAAAGGACTAAATTAAATGAAACTGAAGACAAAATTGATATTAAACCTATTTTTTAATTCTTAATACTTATTTAATTACTTATGACTTTTTCATCCGTTGGACTTAAATGACACCAGCTATTATTAATGAATCATAGTCCTTTATGAAGACTCGGAATATCTCTAGGATATGAAGTCACTGATTAAGGGTATTTACTCCTCCACAGACAGAAATTAATTAAAACATATAATAACTTATGACATATATTACTTTTTACAGCAGTAATTATGCTGTTGACAGTTTTTTTTTTTCTTTCATTTTCCTTTTTATGGTTCAATTTCAAATATTGTAGGGCCTTTAATTTCAATGAATTTTTATTTAAAATTCAATTACAATATTAAAATATAATTACATGTTATTTATTTAGAATGTCTCGACATTCTAAATATTTTCAGACAAATTTAAATATCTGAAATAGCATGAATAATTTCAAAGGATTAGATTAATACATTGTTAAAAACCAGTTAAATACAAAGTACAAATTGCTCTTCGACTTATAATCATACAATTTATAATTCCCTAATTTTGAGTATCCAAATACAAGATAAATAATTATAATCACCGCATCACAAAAAGAAAATATTTTTTAAACAACTCATATTAGTAATTTAACAAAAATGACTTATATAAATAAAGATAGACCAATGTTAACGAGTATCTTAGACTCACCTTAATAACAATTGATTCTGAATTTTCATTTGCGTATGGTGAACTCATTTTTGTCCCTGACAATCATAATATATTTTTACAAAAAAAATAATGTTATGCATACATAAGCTAACAGTAAATAAACCAATTATCGTCTCACATCTTATTAAATAAATATTTTATATTTAATGGTAATAAGTGAAGCTGAAATTTCAGAAACAAGGACCACCAAGAAATTGACTGAATAATTAATAGTACACGAGAACACTGTAATTCAAATTAAAGGCTGGGTTTAACGAATTTTCTTTTTTTTTGTACGATAAAATTGATTGCTCTAGCTTTATTTGTTTATAAGGGTGACTTTTTCTGTTTTTAGATGCGTGTTCGAAAAAGCAAATGAAAGTGGAGAAATAACTTGTATTTATATAAATTCTGGAAAATTGAATTGAAAGTTAGAGGGTTTATAAATGGAAGTTTTAGAAAGTGGAAATTGTGATGGTCGCCATCACATTTTATGTGGTAAGAAGTGATCTAAACTCAAATGTCATCATAGTTATGAGACAGAAGTTTAGAGATTTTTCTTAAAAGGGCAAACAAAAGAGATAGAGTTAGGTGGAAAAGAGGAAATGGGTGTTGGAAATGATGATTTCAAGGTTTACATAGGGAAAACGAAGCGACAAAAAGAAAAAAAAACAAATAATTGTAACTTTTTCATTAGAAATCATTCTAATATTATTTATTTTAAGTTTAATGTCTCAATAGATTCCTATTTTTGTTCAGAATTTGAAATAGGTCCCTTTATTCTTTGGCGTCTCAATTGGGTCCTTATTTTTGTTAATTTGATGTAAATAAATCCTTTCCGTCAATTTCATCAAACGGCGTTAATGAATGTGTGACGTGGCCTGAGGACAGTATTGACACGTGTAAGGCCACGTCACACATTCATTAACGTAATTGATGGAAATGATTTATTTGCATCAAATTAATAAAAATAAGAACCCAATTAAGACGCCAGAAAATAAAGACACCTATTTTATTTTAAATTCTCAAACAAAAATAAGGACCTGAGACATTAAACCTTTATTTTATTTTATTTACAAGAAAAGTCAATGTGTTGAAAAATTAAATATTGGTAATAAATAGATTTCGTATTTAAGCTACTGACTGCCATAAAAATACTAAATTATTTATTATTATAACAGGCAGTACATCTCTCACTCTTGAAATTATAACTGTTCACGATCCATTAAAAAACAATAATTATCGCAGTTATATATTCTTCCACAAATATAATAATTTGGTAAATTTAATGTTTAGAAACATATAGGTAAGGGTATAGTTAAAAAATGTTTAGAAATATACATTATGACAACAGTAGTTTTGGAGAGTAGAAAATAATATTGAAGATGATAGTTTCTGTTGTGTTTCACTTTTATAAAGAGGTGATTGTTTAAGAGAAAGCAGCCAAGGAAGATTCACGCGCGAAGCACATGGAGTGAAAGAAAAGAGAAACAGATTTGGAAAAAGTCCAGTAGATCAATTAATAGCGGGTTAACCCAGCCCACAGGCCCACTCCAGAAAGTAAACCTCAAATAATCTCTTTCTTTATTCCTCAGTCTCTTCTCTTCACTTCTCTCACTCCTACAACCGCAAACCCACAATGGATTCTTTCTCTCTCCTCTGCACCGGAGCGCTCCTCGCCGGCGGCCTCTACTGGTTCGTGTGCGTACTGGGCCCAGCCGAGCAGAAGGGAAAGCGCGCCACGGATCTGTCTGGCGGCTCCATTTCCGCGGAGAAAGTCCAGGACAACTACAAGCAGTACTGGTCGTTCTTCCGCCGCCCAAAGGAGATCGAAACGGCCGAGAAAGTCCCGGACTTCGTGGACACCTTCTACAATTTAGTGACCGACATCTATGAGTGGGGGTGGGGCCAGTCCTTCCACTTCTCCCCCTCGATCCCCGGCAAGTCCCACCATGAAGCCACGCGCCTCCACGAGGAGATGGCAGTGGATCTCATCCAGGCCGGCCCAGGAGACAGAGTCCTGGACGTGGGCTGCGGCGTGGGCGGGCCAATGCGCGCCATCGCGGCCCACTCCCGCGCTAACGTTGTGGGAATCACAATCAACGACTACCAGGTGAATCGCGCCCGCCTCCACAACAAGAAAGCCAATCTGGACTCCCTCTGCGAGGTCGTCTGCGGCAATTTCCTCAACATGCCCTTCCCCGACAACTCCTTCGACGGCGCATATTCCATCGAGGCCACGTGTCACGCTCCCAAACTCGAACAGGTCTACGCTGAAATCTTCCGCATGTTGAAACCCGGTGCGCTCTACGTATCGTATGAGTGGGTCACCACAGACAAGTACCACGCCGACGACCCTGAACACGTGGAGGTCATCCAGGGCATTGAGAGGGGTGACGCCTTGCCTGGCCTCAGAAGCCACACTGACATAGCCGAAACCGCGCGTAAGGTAGGGTTTGTCGTGGTTAAGGAACAGGATCTGGCTAAGCCCCCTGCTCAACCCTGGTGGAGCCGCCTCAAGATGGGCCGGATCGCCTACTGGCGAAACCACATCGTGGTCACCGTTCTTGCTGCCTTGGGAATTGCACCCAAGGGGACCGTCGACGTCCACGAGATGCTTTTCAAGACAGCTGATTATTTGACAAGAGGGGGCGACTCTGGGATTTTCTCACCGATGCACATGATCCTCTGCAGAAAGCCCAACGACAGTGACGACCACGTCCAAACCTGAGTTTCTACGTCAAATTGGAAAACAAAAACAGCTACTCCTTTCTTGTTTCCGGTACCCTTTTTCTTTTTCATAATAATAATTATTATTAGTATCTTTGGTTTAACTTATTTTAGCTTTTGTTATTACTATGATTAGTATGAACTTGGTGTAATTCGGATTTTGATCTTTCTATTTTAAATTTGAATTTTGCAATGTATCACATTTGATTGAGGAGAAGTTTGTGTTTTTGTTTTAATGAGAAAAGGTATTTAGATTTTGTACAGAGTAAGGTATGCTTTGGATTGGCAACTAATGAAATAGAAGTGAGTGATGATTGATTTGCGCATATAAAAGAGGAGAAAGTATGTATAAGTGCATAGTGGTGATAAGGAATAGTAGTCTCCTTGATTTTGGGGTAATTAATTGGTGGAGGAATCTGAGAAAGTATCTGAAATGCTTTTGTGGTGGGATTTATGGTGGTGGTTGTTGAAGGAGATATTTTAATGAGGATGTATGAGTGGATTAATGAAGAAGGATTTTGTCGTGTGGGAAGGGTAGGGTAGGGAAAGAACAGAGATAGAACAGAAGAGAACAGAAGAGAGCACATGTTAGATGGGTATATTAGCGTGTGATTAGGTGGAGACCACTGAGGATGGGTTTAGCCTGGTTGTATTGTAACGTGGTTATGTTTGAGCTTTCAGTGTCTGAATCTGCCCTTGATGCGTGTTGAGTTGCTTTTTTGGTTTTACTCTTGTCACGATGTGCCTGGATTTTAGCTTCCTAATGCCAAAGCCCCACACGCACCGTGACATCTGGCCCGCACTAGCTTTAGATCTGCCAAACCAGTTTACTCTATCTTTCACTCAACTTCAAGTTTAACCATTCCTTATTCTTTTAATCATCTCTGCTTTTCTAATAATGCCTTCTGTAGTAGAATTAACACACGTTGCTCTTTTAGAATGTATGAGAATCTAATATAACTCACATTCTTTTAAAAAATATTTTAGTGTTTGTGATTTTCAATAACTGCCAATTATAATCCAATTGGAAATTTAAAATTTATTTTATAAAAGTTACAGGATATAGAATGTGGACTTGTGCACGAGAATTTTAAAAATGATAATATGTTTATTATATTAATTTGGATTTGTAAAAATATAATTATAAATTAATATAAATATTTTATTTTATATAATCAAGCAATGGTACACAACTCTTTTGTGAGGGGAAGAAATGTCTTTTTTTTTGGAATGAAACAGAATTGGAAGATCTTTAGTCTCTATAACTCCAAAATATTTTGTTGATTGTGGGACAAGAGTATCAATTTCTCTTGGCATGCATAAGCCTTTTCGTTGGGCTTGGAAAGAACAAATTGTTGATTTTGGGACACTTTGCCCTTGCAAAGAGATTTTGATGAAGTTTGTAAATATATTAAATATGTTTCTATTTAGTTCACAAATGACTTAATCAATATGCTTTTAAGTTTAGCTGTTGGAAGTTAAGGTGCACTGTAACGAAACTGCTACCTTTCTAGTAGATTTAAAAATTCATGAAAATTTAATTTTGTCAATAAAATAATTGTTTCCAATGGGAATGCAGAGTATTTATTAAATTATTTATTTTTTAAAAGTTAAATTTAGTCAATGCAGTTTTTAATTTACTTGAAAATAATACAATATTTGTAGTGATTATTTTGTTGGGATTATTAATTTTGAGATTATGCAAAATTATAACTTGAACGTTCTTTGAACAAACCCCACCTTGATTAATGTGGTTGAGGTGTTTGAGTACCCACAATGAGTATTTTTCTTCTTGGCATTTTAAACTCTAGAATTTTTTTGTAAGTTAAAAGAAGAAGAAAAAATATATAATAGTTTTACTTAAATGAAAAGTAAGACTATTGTATACTTCTGAGTATTGTTTAATGTTATTTTTTTAAATAAAAAAATATCATTAAAATACATGACAACAGATTATTTATCTGAATACCATTATTTGTATTTATTTAAAAACTTATGTAAAAAGAGGAAAGATATTAATAAAAAATATTTTAAGTGTCAGTACGTAGTTTAATGATTAGAGTCAGAATAAAATTAAGCAGACAGGCAAGTGTAATATCAAAATATTCTTTTATATAAAATTACAATTTTAATATTAAAATATTTTTTTATATGACATTGTTAGATTTCAGAGACATAACAAGGTTCTATCCGTCATGAATGTTTTAAATAGAAAACGCCTGTTTAACATGAAGACAGTTTTGGTTAAATTTACTGTTAAACCAAAATTAACTTCCTCATTTATCGCATAATGGAATTCAGACGCGTAATGGAATTCAGACATGGACACGTGCATACAACTCAACCCATTAAGTGAAAAAATCATGTGATGTTAACACGCTTCCTTTACAAATTATTTTAAAAAATTATTCTTTNCCTTGCAAAGAGATTTTGATGAAGTTTGTAAATATATTAAATATGTTTCTATTTAGTTCACAAATGACTTAATCAATATGCTTTTAAGTTTAGCTGTTGGAAGTTAAGGTGCACTGTAACGAAACTGCTACCTTTCTAGTAGATTTAAAAATTCATGAAAATTTAATTTTGTCAATAAAATAATTGTTTCCAATGGGAATGCAGAGTATTTATTAAATTATTTATTTTTTAAAAGTTAAATTTAGTCAATGCAGTTTTTAATTTACTTGAAAATAATACAATATTTGTAGTGATTATTTTGTTGGGATTATTAATTTTGAGATTATGCAAAATTATAACTTGAACGTTCTTTGAACAAACCCCACCTTGATTAATGTGGTTGAGGTGTTTGAGTACCCACAATGAGTATTTTTCTTCTTGGCATTTTAAACTCTAGAATTTTTTTGTAAGTTAAAAGAAGAAGAAAAAATATATAATAGTTTTACTTAAATGAAAAGTAAGACTATTGTATACTTCTGAGTATTGTTTAATGTTATTTTTTTAAATAAAAAAATATCATTAAAATACATGACAACAGATTATTTATCTGAATACCATTATTTGTATTTATTTAAAAACTTATGTAAAAAGAGGAAAGATATTAATAAAAAATATTTTAAGTGTCAGTACGTAGTTTAATGATTAGAGTCAGAATAAAATTAAGCAGACAGGCAAGTGTAATATCAAAATATTCTTTTATATAAAATTACAATTTTAATATTAAAATATTTTTTTATATGACATTGTTAGATTTCAGAGACATAACAAGGTTCTATCCGTCATGAATGTTTTAAATAGAAAACGCCTGTTTAACATGAAGACAGTTTTGGTTAAATTTACTGTTAAACCAAAATTAACTTCCTCATTTATCGCATAATGGAATTCAGACGCGTAATGGAATTCAGACATGGACACGTGCATACAACTCAACCCATTAAGTGAAAAAATCATGTGATGTTAACACGCTTCCTTTACAAATTATTTTAAAAAATTATTCTTTTATTTTAATTTTTTATATGTATTTTTATTAATTAAATATAATGCTTTATCATTTAAAGTGACGGTAAAATAGAAGTAAGAGTTAGCATCTACATCAAAGCATCAACTTCGAAAATTAAGGTGCTCGTTCTCCGTGTGTGTAAAGGATCTCCATCAATGCTAGAAAAATCATATTCTACTTTTTCAGTTGAAAGGATTTAGTCTGGAAAATTTGAGGTTCCTCTTTTTCTCAATGGAAAGTAGAGGCAGGGGAGGCATGTTGCATTGATTTTATAAAAGTATTAAGCAGTCTTTATCATTCTGATTACAAAAATATTAACCTTCAAAATATAATAAAATAGAATGGATACAATTACATGTTTAAAAAATTCAGATTTATTTAAGTTCCAACTTACACTGTAAACAAACTACTGAACATATAAAACAGAAAAACACACACACTATTAGCAGGTGCATATAAACAAAGACCGTGGAACATAAAATACAGAAAATGGTCGGCATAAAAGTAATAAATTTCAAAACAAGTCCAATATTTAGAACTATTTCTAAGTCACCAAACTTTTTAAAACATAAAATCTTGGGTAACAAATTAATAATATTGAGATACTGTGGAACTTACATATGAAACTTGGAATATAATGAAATCAAAGTTTTTCTCATTTATTCAACACACAAGTATACATTGTATTTGTAATTCTTATATACAAAAGCAAAAAAAATGAATAAAATAACAAAATACAATAGTTTTTGGTAGGTAACAAAATACACTAGTTATTTTGTCAAAAAAAAATATATACTTGCAATCTATTTTTAAAGAAGTGTGGACCACACATATTTGATTTATTTTCAACATTGTATCTTTTAAATCAAGTTTCTATCAAGCATCTTCTTCATCTTATAAAATAATTCACTTTTTAGTGACTTTTTAAAAATATAAACAACTTGTTTTTTAGTAGAACAATACTCGATCACTACATATTTATGAGAATTCTCTTTTGCTCTTTATAAATGACACTTTGTTTTTTCATGAATTTGTTCAGTAATCCTACTCTAAAGATAATGTCAGGTTTAGTAGCAGTCAAATATCAAAGACTTTTAATCAAATTCTTGTATTATATTGAATTAATATCTTTGATATATCTCATAATTCTCTTCGTTATTTGTAAATAACACATAGTTTTTTCATGAATTTGCTTAGTAATCCTACTCCAAAGACAATATTCAATCTAGTAGTAGTCAAATATCTAAAATTTCTAATCAACTCTTGTAGTATGTCAAATTAATTCTTCTTCTATCAATGTCGTTTTTTTGGTTTCAACTTCTCTTCAACCTATGTTGAGATTGATTTTGAATTTTTCATCTTGAATTTCTTCAATACATTTTTTAAGATATAAAAATTTCATTATCACCATGCTAAATGATCTCAATACCAATAAAATATGAGATGAAGCCTAAATATATCATCTTAAAACATTTAATCAAGACCTCCCTTAATTTTGTAATATTCTTTTACATTATTGTTAGTAAAAATCAAAATTTTCATATTTTTTCATACTTTTTATCAGTACATATTTGTCAACCACTAGCTTTAGATCCATCTTTAATATGAATATTACACTCATGTCATTTAATTATCTAATAAAAAATAGATTTTTCTTCAAATCGTTTACATATTATGTCTTTTGAATTATCCAAACATACATTTTTTATATTGACCATAAAAAAATATTTTAAAATTATATAATTTAAAGTTAAAAATAACTTTTAAATTATATAATTATTTTTTTTCCTAAAAATAAATTCAGATTGCAAGACTAGGAAAGATAATCTTCAAATTTATACATTAAATTTTCTTTTTCAATTTCTGAATTTCATAATCTAAAAAACTAGACTTTTTTTTATATCGAAAGCATGGAGATGTAGGAAGAAACTACCCATTAGCTAAACTAAGTTTACTGGTGATGGCCTTGACATATAGTTTCCGTCTTTTTGCCTAAATTATAAGGTTGTTTCTTCTTGCACCTCTACATATTTTTTCTTACCCTCTCACATTTAAAAAATAATCTAGGAATTATGTTTTTCTCAATAGATTTCAAAATTCAAAGATGAATTTTATTTTTCAACAAATTTTGAAATTTGTTGAAGATTTTGAAAAAAATTTCAATGAATTTTAAAATTTGTTGAAGAAAAAATCTTTTAATAGATTTCAAAATTTGTTAAAAAAGTTTCAAAAGATTTTAGCGGATTTTAAAATTCGTTGAAAGACAAAAAAAAATGAGGTGTATAATTTTTTGAATTATAGAGAATAATTTTGAAATTTTAAAAAGATTTGGCAGAAAGAAATGTGTGGGATTGGAAGAAGAAACAGCCAAATTCTAATGTTAGTCGGTGGCTAGTTTAGCTAACTGGTCCTTCAACTATGGGGTATTTGTGTTGCGGAGGGGAGGATATAGAATCCAATTAAATGATTCAATATTTAATTGGACAAAATTGGCTTCAATTTAAAAGTTACTTTAATTTTTGGTATCCGCACTACTTTTTTTGTCAAATCAAGTTTGGTTTTGAATTGTGAAGTGTGTTGCCTATTCTCCTTCCACCTCCCCAATCTTATGCAGAAAATTTTTTAATTACAAAATAACATTTTATATTTTTAACCCTATTTATTTACTTTAAATTCAAACCCTATCTTTCTATTTTTTTTACTTTTCACTCAGCCTCACCTTCCAACTTTCCTTTTTTCTCTTTTCAGATTCTCACCCCTCCAACTCCACCACATCGATTTGTTTTAATTACAAAAATATTAATATAATAAAATTATATATTTCATATAATAAAACTAATTTATATAATTATAAAATTATTAAAGAATACAAAAACCATATATAAAAAATATATATTATACAAAAACATTAAAACAAAAAACTAATTATATATAACTGCAAAATACAAAAAAATATAAATATAAACTAATAACAATAAAGATCTTCAAAAATACATTATTAAAATACATCAAAAATATATTAAAAAATAATACATCAAAACATAAATTGCATTATTAAAATATCTCCAAAATTAATATAAAAAAATAAACTAATAAAAATAAACTGAAAAATAAACATGTAACTTTAAACGGATGTGAGCATCCGGATGTCAAATCCGTTTAAGGCAAAATGAATATCGACATTCGTTTTCCCTTAAACTGATGTTGACATCCGCTGAGGAATGCTCACATCCATTTAAAGATTATACGTTTATTTTTTTAGGGTTTATTACGCACTTTCACGACGAATCCTTCAAGCACCACCACCACACACCGATCTTGGCACAGTTGATCAATTGCTTCCACCATCACTTGCAATCTCTCACTAAGAACACCAGCTAATGAAAGTCCTATCACAATTAAAGAATGAGAGGAAGAAGTGGAATGTGAAAAAGAGGAAGAAGAGCACAATGAAATAATGAGGGAACAAATGATAAAGAGGAAGAAGAGTTGCCGGTGCATACATGTATATGATTGGAGTGGGTAGAGGTTAAAAAATATTTACCCTAAAATTTTACTAAGGGTAAAATAGAAATGGAAAAATAAAGAGATAAATAAAACAGAAATGAGGTGGTGGAGGAAGCAAAGGGTAGTGGTGGAGGGAGCAACACCTAACTGTGAATCAATTTCAAAATATTATTTTGAAAAAAAAACTGAGTTGAAAATATCTGTTGAAGTCCAAATGAAGATTTATTCATAAAGGTGTAAAAGTATTTTATAGTTAAAAGATCAAAGTAACTATACTTTAAATTATATATAAGTTTAAAATTATGCAGATTAAATTAAGTTAAAAATATATAAATCAAAACTTCCCAAAAAAATATCTAATCAAAATTGATCAAATAAACTAAGATAATTGACCAAAAGATATATTGATTGAAGTCAATGAAAGATAAATTGACTAGATTCGAATATACGTTTTTTATTTAAGATTACTTTTGAAAATTCTTTAATCAACTCTAAGAAAAATAAATTTTAGTTACACAGCTGATATTTCATCAGGATGAATTGATTAAGGTCGAGTTGATGATATTCTAATTAAAGGTACATTGTAGAAAGCACATTAGATATTTGAAAAAAAATAATCAATTCTATATCAAATTAATTAATTACATTTTTATTTTTAATTATTTAATCTGTTTGGACAACAATGTTGTATTTAAGGAATCAATAAAACGTATCAATAATCTTTTGTTTAATCTTCAAGCATAAAATCCTCTCATAGCATGCTGACACTTTCTGTACTTTATATAATTATGCAAAAATGATATATCTAGTTGTGAACTTTTACAAACATTTTGGAAGTGCTAAATTTTTTAATAGATATACATACTTTTTTCAGATGTAAAATATGTAAAATATGTTAAAATTAAAAAATATATATTTTAAATTATATAGTAATTTATATATAAAAAATTTGAGGAATCAAGTCTCATCATTAAACACTAAGGTCCGCCGTTATATATTATTATTATTTTATTTCAATATATATA
>NW_025906241.1:35471-83754 GCF_018835915.1 Vigna umbellata | reverse complement strand
ATATATATATATATATATATATATATATTTATTATTGTCATTTAAATAGATGTTTATAAAAAAAGTGAGTGAAAAATTGATATTTTCCCAACATTAAAACTTGTAGAAAATGTTTTGTACAACCACAAATTACAATTTGAATTTCGTTCTCTATGAACTTTGAATTGGAAAGAGTAGAGATTGTAACTTTGATGTCATGTATTTTTGTACACTATGATATATCATGTATTGGTCTACCACGACACCTTGCCAAATTGCATTATTTGGCTGTAACTAATAGCTATTTATCTTCAGACAAAGTGTTTCAAAACCAAGACAGAACCACATTAAAATGGACAGAACAAATCAATCGTTTTGCATTGTCGTCTCGAGTAAAACAAAACAATCAGTTTGCCAACTGAAGTGGCATTGGTGGAGCCATGGTTCTTCTCTTCCAGAGGTTAATTTCTTTCCGAGGCTTCAAATTAAGCACACCGACTCCACCACCAACCAAAATAGGTGCAGAAAAAGGGATCATAACCTCTTCCTCCTCTTCTTCACCGTCACTGCTCTCCACTCTATAGTCATCGGAATAGTAATCAATTTCCTCTTCATCCGCCACCATCTGAGCCACCTTCCAATCAAAATTAGCAAGAGCGTCACGTCCACTAGAAAACCTTCTCATCTGACTCACGTGCGGTGCACGTGCCGCCGCACCATGACCATGATCCCTGTCACCAATATCCCCCGGAGCAGAAGCGTTGGATTTTCTTCCCTCGGATTTTGGCTTCGCGGCGTGGAATAATAACATCTTCTGAAACGTTGAAGCGTGCTTCTTCACCTCCGTGTCTGTTGAAGCAGACGATGATTTTTTGCAAGCAACTTCTTTTGGCCTGGTCACGCTCTTGGTCTTGGCTTGTTTTATCTGTTTCTTCTTGTGCTTGATCTGACCCATGCAGGATATTTTCGGTGAAGTGGGTTCCTGAGAATAAACTCCATCGATGCCATTTCTATCGTGGGTTTTTCTTCTAGCTTCGTGGGGTATCATGGACACGATAGGTTTCGATTTATGGTCCCTTCCTGGGCTGAATGGAGGGTTTTGAAATGTCATGGTGACTGCTGCTACTGCTTTTGGCAGTGCCTTCAAGATTTTGTTCCTGAGTTTTAGTTGTTTCACCATAGCCACAATTTGTGAAAGATCAGTAGAAGCTCAGGGAGTTGGATTTTGATAATATTCTGTGTTTTGTTTCTATGGGATCGAGTCTGTTTATATATTACCTTTGATTGTTGACGAAGGATAAGGGTGGAACTTGTTATTAGTCTTTTTTTATTAGTTTATTAATCATTGATTATGTCAAGAAAGGTGGGTAATTGAGAAAGGGTTTGGTCAAAGAAAACCAGGTGTGACTTGGCAAATAAAACAGCTGTTTGCTTGGGCCAATAAATGCTAGTAACATAAATACTATTATATATATATATATATATAGATAGATATAGACACATTATATTTTAGCTTATGTTTAAACTCCAAACTGCAGACAATTTTTTGAATTAAATTTTTTATTTTGTAAGAATTAGATTTTGCAAAATGATTTTAATCCTTGGAATTAGATGATGACACGTGTATGTCAACCTAGCTGAAAATACTTCACTAAAATAATCAATATCAATACCATTAATTCAGAAATGGTAATAACTGAAACCAAATTAACATATCTAATGGTAGAAAGTAACCAAAGTTGTTCAACTCTAGTGTGTGGTGTGCCATGTGGATATTCTTTGGGTCACCTGGGTAGAGTGAAATACAGTAAATAGAGTATCTTTTTAACTTACTCCTTTTAATAGCATATTACTTTTTTATTAATTAAAATGTATTATAAATTGTAAAAATTTGTTGAACCATGTTATGGATATCGATAAGTATCAAATCGTACAAAATAACAGAGTATATAAGTTTGGGTTTTTATTTTATCAAAATTCATGTTTAAAAAAACTATGATTATTTACTAATTTAAGCGAAAAATTTGAATAATGAAAAAAAAAATCTTTTACAAAAATAATTCTAAGATGTGTAATATGATATAATATGATTAAATTGATGAAAGTACTTATACATAAAAAAATGATGATGAATAGTTCTAGTCTACAAAATGAATCTTTACTAAATAATTAATTTCAATTATATAAAACCTTTTGTTTATAAATTTTCAAAAAATCCTCAGGGATCTGAAATTTTTACTTTGAAGTAAAATTTAATCAAGTGCGTTAATAACTAATTTTATTATATATTATTTAATCTTCAGTAATTTTTACTTATTTTCAAAATTATAAACTAAATACTTACATTTTCTAAATTACTAAATAAAACTTTAATTATCTAGAAAAATAATAATCAAAATACCAAAAGATAAAATATTTGTCTTTTCTAAATTTTTCTATAAAATCGTAATCATTTAAATATATAATAATCAAAATATGAATAAAAGATAAAATACTTATATTTTTTTAAACTATTTAATAAATATTTAATTGTTTAAAATAATAATAATATATACATATAAAAAAGTATGATAACATCAATTATCAACCACATATTATTTAATGCATTTATCCACTAATTTTATTACTTACTATTAATTTTAATCCATAAAATAACATGTGTTGGTTAGTATCACTTCTTATTTTATGTATAATTGTTTTAAGATTTTGTATAAGATATGGTACTCTATTTAAAAAATATATAGTTATATTTAACTAAAACATTCTTTATTAGGTACGAAAACGTAATACTACAACTAGTATACTTAAATATATTTATATCTGTAATAAATTTATTGATTTCGTTTGCGCCCTTGCTGTGGACCATTTCTGACTCGTTAAGTTTTGACCTAAATCATTGAACGGGGCATGTGGTTTTTGAAATTAAAAAAAGAAAAAAAAGAAAGAGACCGTTTTCGTAAAATAAGACAACTAGAGTCACTACATAAACGTGGATTTTTCAAGAAAGTTTCACATCACAATTTTTAATTATCTGTTGTCGATGTTTGAAACGCTTTTAAAATCTTCAATTAAGGTTAACAAGTCGTTTGGTGTAATATATTATTATAATGTATATGTTTTTAATACTCATCAAATAAATATATTAATACTAATAAAATAAAATATAATAAATGTTAAATAAAAGGATATTTTCATCGGAAAAGATCCACCCTTTTCTTTTGACTGCATTAATTGGACTGTTCATTAGGATTAGGAGTTTTATAAGTATTAATTTGGTATAAACTAATTACTCTTTTTAGTTTCATTTATCTTTAATTTTACTTTGTAAATTAAAAAAACAAATTAAACTGTATCATCTCTCTTTTTATTCTAATAAACTTATGATACCTTTAGTCTCGATTAATTAATTCAAGTTGTTTTAGGTAAACTCGTTTATTTTATGCGATTTAAACTAGTTTAAAGAAACAAAACTATCTCCTCTATTTTTGATAAATTCACAAGCTTCAATCCAATCTCTATTTTAATTATTTTAAAATACAGAATAATGCTGTTTAAAGGATGAATTATAACTAATTCTGCTGTTTTAAAGTGAGAAGCTAGACTTTCTGACTTTATTTAGAATATTCGGTCAGACCTTCTTAATTTGATAAATTTAGATTTTATATCTGTCGTGTTTTTTCAGAGCATGCTTTTATAAAAAGGAAAAAATGTCTGTCCTATTTCTTGATTCTACTTATTTTCCAGTGTCTTTACATATCAATAATAGAGCATATCTGGCATGTGGTTGTTATACAATGCTGAAACAGCTAATTGAGCACGTGCACATCCGTGTAAATCAACACGTGCGAGAAATGGGTTTCCACGTTGTTTGTTCATGGTTTCCTACACTCTCTAACAGTGTGAATGGTTTCATTTCAAACGTATAGTATAATCGGAGAAAGAGTTTAACAAATAATATTTTGGAAGAAAAAAAGTGAGTAAAAAACATTATTTGATTGCCGCATGATGGGTTCTAAGTCATCAAAAAGTTACGCGCTGTTGATTGTGTTTGACGTCAAACGTTCAAAGGGAAGTCATTAATTACTTCTCAAAATGACCTGGCAAATACCACACAAAGGTAAAATGCATTTCTAAAATGTAAATTTAATGGAAAATTAGTGGTTTATTCTTCATCACTTTATGAATTCAAATATTTCGTGTTTTGTGTGTGAGGTCGAGTTACTATTAACACTTTCATAATTTTTTCTAGGATGTCGTTCGGTATATGTTTTTTAGTCATTTTTTTCGCTCCACCGTACGGAGGTGTCAAAGATTCTCCGATACTTAAGTCAGTTAGATATTCATATGGTAGTTCAGTATAATGATAATAAATACACATTAAATGTCATCAACTACCTCTTACTTTTGACCTATATTTATAGTTTTCGGCATGAGTTTGAGATTAGTGAAATCTTAATCGCGGCTCAATCTCAGCCCAATACCTCTAATTACCATCTACCTTAATCTTTGTAGGGAAACCTGATTAATGATTGAGGTCGGTTGTTTTGCTCATGATCGTCCGATCTTGCTTGCTGGTTCTGCAATGTTTGATCAATGTTTAGCATCTTGTTCTCCATGACCGTCCGACTGGCTTGATAATGAGGTGATTGTATGGCCGTTCGGGCCATACGGTACATTTTTTATTTATTTAATTATTTAGATAAAGTCAATCCCACATGCCGCTGAATTAAACTGATACTGAATTCATAAATCCACCCAAACCCAACTATTATGTAATGTATTTTTCAGCAACATGACATGTAATAAACTACTCTTACATAATACAACATATAAGGATGGATCTAACTGATAATATTGATTACATCTATCCAGAATGCAACAAGCTTAAACAATTATGGAACACTTCTACACAAAACAAATTCCAATAGTTTTTTTAAGAAGAGGACTAATCCTAGCAGTTTAAACATTTTAGGTTTAATAGCCAATTTAGTCCTCACTTTGGTTGAAAAATCTCAATTTAGTCCCTCATTATAAAAGTGTTTTGAATTAGTCCTAACTTTTAAAATAGTGGGTCAGATTGGTCCTTTCTGTTAAATATAAGTTAACAAAATTAATGGATGATGATGTGACACAACTTAAAGCTAACGAGGGACCAATCTAACACATCAGCTTTAAGCTGTGTCACATCATCATCCATTAATTTCGTTAACTTATATTTAACGAAAGGGACCAATCTGACCCACTATTTTAAAAGTTAGGACTAATGTAAAACACTTTTATAACGAGGGACTAAATTGAGATTTTTCAACCAAAGTGGGGACTAAATTGGCTATTAAACCAACATTTTAATCATATCTGAAGTATGATTGGGCATATATGAACAAGTTACATTATACAATTAAAAATGCCAACAGATCTAAATATCTTTAATCATTGATGTGTTAATACACAGACAAAGATAAAGTAAAAATATCAATGAAGGGTACTTGTGCATTCAAGCGGAGAATGAAGGGATGGCTGCCACACTTGGGATAATATGCTCAAATTCTAACTCTGGATGGGAAATGATCTCATATTCCAAGTTGCACCTTTCCTCTAAACTCAGTGATGGTTCTAATGTATGCCTAGATGTAGATGACAACAAGTATTAAGAAACCCAATCATCCAGTATTAAGTATTAACGTTTAGGGACTAAACATATTTAATCCTAAAATTAAGCCTAAAAAAGAATTTATAGTGTGTGGGAACCACAGTCATCCAATCTAACATACTACACCCGTGCATTTCATGAAAAAGCCAAAACAAACAGAACAAAAGACTCCAAATTTATAAAAGGACAATACCATTATACCATGTAATAATTCATGCATATATTGTAGGTTATCTGTATGTGAGTTCATACATTGGGCTCATAAATGCATATAATAAGAAGCTGTTTAATCTTATTGTGTATGAAGACTTATCAAGTCAACATAATCGGTAGTGTAATGGAATGGGAAAAAAAGTGTCATAGAACATAAAAGAAATAATACCATTTTGCTTGGAGGAGAGGGCACAAGCATCAAATACCAAAATATATAATGAGGTCTTTCCTTTGGGTTACAACTACACCAAAGTGCGGTTGGATTTCAGAGACTAGATGCTACAATTCAGGGATTTGCAATGCAGAACTATTCTCTTTGAAAACCTTCATCATAGTTTAATCATCACTGCATTGAAAGAGATCTTGCATCCTTTCACCGTGAAAATTTAGAAGGTTTTGTGCTGGGAATGCAGCGTTGACAATTTGAATTCCACATTTGAATGTTATATCAAGTAATAGTTTGATCCACAAAAAACTAAAAAATAACTTGTTCGCATAAATCACGCAAACCTTTTTTCTAACATGTGCAGAAAACCTAATATCTAAACTAGAAATGACGATTTGCAAAATATATATAATGTCAAGTTTTCAATAATGAAGTCACCACTTTGAGGACTTTACCCAACACTACATAAGGTATTGGTGCACAATTGTACCAAAAAAGATACTTCTTTTGTTTATATATACTTCTTACAGCTCGAAAGCATGCTTTTTCAAGGTGAAAAAACTCCCTATGTAAAATCTTAAATGACCAAAAGTGTATGGGAACTTGTTCATGAATAACTCTGAAACTAAAGGTAAGAATTAAAAATATACGTTATATATAGAGAGAGAGAAGATAGGTTTGTTAGGAATTTTTAAGACTCATTGATTGGAAAGTTCCAAGAAGAAAATATGAGAACCACACCTAAGGGTTCTGAGAACACTTCTTTAGATGGAAAGAAAAGAAAAGAGATATCAGTCTGCAACGATAAAAAAAATGTTAATTGCTGACTTTGGTCAAAATAAGAAAATTGTGGAAGAAACAACCAGAAAACACAGAACAGATCCATAACAATGATCAATGAATACATTATCAGAGTAATGAAACACACTCAATCCCTTTAGAAATACATTAATCATGATTAGTAGTGATTACTTGTAATAAGATTTATTATTTCATAGGTCATAGCATTACATGTATGATGCAATAATGTTGCTATTGTTGACATGGTAATTATAAAAAAAATGTTGACACATTGTTGTTCCTTCTATCCAACAAGCATATAACTAAGACGTTATTGCTGTAGTGAAAATGTAGGAAGATGATTTTGCTCTATAAATTACAAAATAAGTAATATGATTCCATTGGCTTATCTTGGGCAATGAAGTGAAGCAAAACAAGTTATAATTTTGCAGCTTATTTGTTTGTGAATACAAGCAGAGCCAGCATTGTCTTTGGTCCAATAACTAAATATTTTAAACCCTATAAACTGACCATTGCCAGTTTATGTTGCCTCGTGAAAAATTGAATAAGAATGAGAGACACAATCTCATTATGCTTTGGATTGTCTCTTGTGAATTGAACCTAAGAACAGTTAATTAACACAAAGATTAACAAAACAAAAAATCCCTAATTAGGGTAAGATGCTAAAATTGAACCATAATTGGAGATTTATGAGTTTAATGTGCAGAAACAGAAATTAAACCATAAAGATGCAAGAACAGAAGCAAGTAAATCTCTGTAGGGGTGACAAGGCCTTCGACGGCAACAGGACCATCCACAGAAAATATCTTTGACCACGGTGAATCGGTGATTGGAAAAAAAATGTGATAGTAAAAGGCTTTAAAGCACAATGGAAGAGAAACATAAAAGAGACAGTTTATACAGTTCACTGCACTGCAAATATAAAGGTTCAGTTTTCAAAATGGTATAATTTAGTTTTTAGTAAAAGTAGTTTAGCTTTTATAGTTTAATATAAAATAGATAATCTATATTTTAGTGCAATTAGGTTTATTATGCCCGCCTTACTCACAAATGTGCAAACTACCAATTGGAGAACAAAAACTCATTTGAATTCCCTTCACAGCTACATGAACATCATTTATCAATTAGGCTCAACAAAATGATTCAAATCACATTTGTGTTTTTCCCTCATGAACACCTGAATTTCGGCCACAAACCAAATTCTAAATCATGGCCATCACGTTTATAAATTTTCTTAACAGAAAATACTTCATCCAAGATGTCAATCAGCTATACCACCATTCTACACTAGGATACATAAAATTCTTAAAAGAATAAGGCACACATTTTGTCTCATCAGTAGCAATTAATAAATAAATACCACCATTTGTGTTTGTTTTAACATTCACTAAAAAATGCGAAGGATGAAGCAAGCAACTTCTACAAAGAGCGAGAGACGAATCCCCTCGAAACCATCTTCTCCACCAACTCTTCATGCTTTTTCAACTGTCCAGCGTTTCTGAGCAGCTCCAGAACCGTTCCATAAACTGATAGATTGGGTCTTAGGCATTTTTCTTCAACCATTTCCTTCATTAACTTGTAAGCATTGTTCCAGTGCTTCATTTCACAAAACATCGAAATCAAAATCCGGTAAGTGTTTACATTAGGTTCAACCTGATTCTCGTCCATTTCCTTCTTCATTTTCAGAACCATATCAGTAGATCTTGACTCAGCAAACATCCTCATCAATATATTATAAGTCAACGTATTGGGCTGGCACTTCAGCTCCTTCATTCTAGCATACATCCTGTGCGCACCATTCACATCATGCAACTTAACTATGCATCCAAAAACACAATTGAAAGTGGAAGCATTAGGAGAAACCCCTTTCTTCACCATAAAATTGAGAATCTTCACAGCCTCATCAAGATTCTCATCCCTGCAATGACTCTCAATGATGAAATTGTAGCTAATGGTATCTGCAGGACAACCAAGCCTCTTCATCTGATTGTAAACCTGCAATACCTTCTCAGTCCTCCCAGCCTTAACATGAACCCGCATCAAACTGTTGAAAGTAACAGCATTAGGATCACACCCTGCATCAATCATCTCCGCGAAAACATCATGAGCACGCGTAATTTGCCCACATCGGCACAACGAATCAATCACAATGCTGTAAGTATAAACATTAGGTTTAATCCCAGCCATCTTCATATCATTAAACACCTCTTCAGCCTTAGATATGTTACCAGCACGACACCACCCATAAACCAAACTAGTGTAAACTAAAACATCAGGCTCAAACTTATGCTTGAGACTCTCAAAAAACGATTGAGCCTCATTTGCCCTTCTTTTTTTACACAAGCTACTAATCACAATTGAAAACGCAACCTTATCAGGAGTGCAGCCATAGTCCTCCATGCGGTTAAAAGCGTGCACCGCCTCCGCAGCTAATCCGGCCCTCACATAGCGGCGGACGAGAGCAGAGAACGTGTGAGCGCTGATTTCGACGCCGCGAGTCTTCATGAGGTCGATCACGTGCCACGCGAGGTCGAAATGTCTCAGCTTTCCGGCGAGGTCGAGCATCTCGTTGTATGGCTCTGGCGAGGGGGGAAATCCGTCAAGGGCAGTGGCCCAGTTGAAGAACGCGAGGGATTGGAGGAAGGGGATGCCGTGGCGGACAGCGCCGCATTTCTCGATGACGTGGCGGGCGACGGCGGGGGAGAGTGTGTGAGCTGCCGAGAGCGCGGAGAAGTCGAGGGAGAGGTCGGGGATGGTAAGATTGGGTGCAGGGGGAGGGGCATGGGGATTTGGTGTGGGGTGTTTGCGGTGGTGTTCTTTGATGGCGGCGTGGAGTTTGTCTGCTAAGGTGGTTTCCTCGGAGGATAGGTTTGGAATTTGGGATGTGTCGTTTGAATAAGGTTGGAGAAGAGGTTCGGGAAGTGAAGCCAAAGAACAGAGTTGCTTGAAAGTGCTGGGTAGGAACGGTGAGAGGGAGTGGCACAAGCGTGGACATGATTTGATAGAAGCCATGGTTAAGTTATTGAGAATTTAGGTTCACTAAACTAAGGCTTTGTTGTTGCTAGCCCTGATCTGAAGAAGAAGAAAATAGTTATGGACCAGAGTCAACACAATGTTCAGATTGGGCTAGGTTATGCATCCTTCTTATTTAAAATAAAATTTAAGTATAATAGCTTTTTGTTTTTATTTTTCTCATAATTATTTAACATACTGATATATAGACTCCACATTTATTTTATAAGTTATCTTTCAAATAATTTTTAAAATTAAAATTAATATTTTATTAATATTATCTTTTTAAGTAATGGTTTGTTTAAAATCTAATCGTTTTTTACATTCATTTTGGCATGTCATTAAAAAAAAGTAAAAACTTTATTATTAATATATTTGTAATGTTTTTTTTTGGATATTATTGATTTATTATTTATAATTTGATCCTGAATTTCTTTATCATGTTAACTAGTGAAAATTGTTCAATATCTTTTAATAATAAAAAATAATAAGATCATCGTCGTCGCCATTATTATTATTATTACGAAATTAAATAATGTAGGTAACTTTTATTTATTTTGCAGTTAGTTTTATAATTAAAAATTATTAAGTTTACAAAAATAATTACTCAAAAAATAAAGTTGATAAATATTTATTTTAATTTTAAAAAAATATTTATTTAAAAGACAAATTAAAACTGTGGAACAAAAAGATGAATCCTTTTTATATACAGATATAAGTAAATTATATTTTTATATATAAATTATTTATAAATAAAATTTCTAAAAATTTTAAAGAAATGAAATTTTACGATATTAATTTAAATAATTAATTTAATTTATAGCTTCAATTTTCAATTCTTATTAACAAATGATTTGATCATTATTAAATAATATAAAACATTGCTACCTTTTAATCACAAAAATTCATTATAAAGAAATATTTTTCCAAATGACCATACTAAAAATTACAATAATTTTAATAACTTTATTGAGTTAATGTATAATATATAAAATTTATTTACAATATGCTTGTTAATAAAATATCATAGTACAGTTATAAATTTATTTTTTTGAGTGAGTTAATATAATTCTTCTGGTCAATCATAACAATGTTTCATTAATAATACCTAGCATAAATAAGTAATAATATACTTCATACGTTAATTCATATATTGATTGAATATTTCGTATTAAAATATATAGATATATTTACCAACAGGTTAACTATGTATTTAATTTCCAAAATTTCAAGTGAATTATATATTTTGTATCAATTTCATCGCGTAATTTTGAACCAATGTATTTTATTAATTATCTAATGTTATTGATCGTGGAAGACATTTATTCATTCATAAAATCTGAAATAAAATTAGTACAAAGTTTACAATATGACAAAATCTTGGAGATTAAAAATCATTATTAACTCCTTAACAATCATTGTTCATTCAATGAAAAATATTTAACTTTATTTTTTTTTAAATAACAGACCTTCAAAATAATAACATCAAATAAAAAATACAAATTTATAAGTTTAAGTATTTTGTATTAAGTTTGAATAAAAAAATTGATTATTTTTTTGAATAGTCAAAATATTTTTATTTTTATTTTTATTTAAATGTTTTATTACCAGTGATTATTACTTTCATCTTTTACCATTTAACTGGTCAATTAACTTGATCTTTCTTTTTATTTGTTTTGGCAGGAGAAAAACTAAATTAGAAAAATCAGAATAATAAAACTTAAAAAACTTATAAACCTATATTAAATGGTCATATAACTTTTACAATAAAGACCGTGATTAATGTCGTTAGACTTGTATTAAATGGTCATATAACTTTTACAATAAAGAGTGTTAATTAATTCTGTTCACTTTGAGCGTTATCTTTTAAATTAATTTATTTGTGGCAGCTTGCTAAAACAAAAAACTACAACTTTGTGGCAGCTTGCTAAAACAAAAAACTACAACACGCCAATAACATGACAGGTCAACAAACTTTCTGCATCTGGAATTTGCATTTTAAAATTTATTTATAAAGATAGAAGGCACAGTTGTTAGAAATATTTTCGCATGTAAGGAATAATTGCTGGAGTCAACTAAATGGTGACAACATTCTGAGGACTAATTTGTTTAAGTAGGACTGAGTAAATCTACATTCATTGTTAGGGTTCTTGAACAGATTCCGTTCACCGTTATTGCAAGCAGATGGCGAAGGGAAAACATGCGCATACCCGTGCACAGGGGAAGAAGTGGTCAACATTTTCACTATTTTTGTGGATGTTTTTCTTCCTCACTCTTATCCTTGTTGTGCTCTTCGTTCTCGGCATTGTTTATATTCCGACTACCGGTGACGATTTTCCAACCGCGGATCTCGCAGCCTTCAGGCGCAAGACCTCTCAAAGGTGATATAACTGTAAATTCATTCTGCTCCGTTTGATTTCGTTTTAGACGAACATGTGTTTAATAGTAATTGTTGCGCGGTGAAAGTTTGGAGGAAAATCCGGAGCAGTGGACTGAAATTCTCTCCTGGGAGCCAAGAGCGTTTATCTATCACAATTTTCTGGTCAGTTTTCGTCATCTACTTATGGATCTGCCACTTCTTGTTCTTTAATTTATACTTTGTGCAGGGCTAGAATTGCGCTTATGTGAGTATTTTAAACTTTTGTCGATGCGAGACCGCGTTTGTAGGTCATGAATTTTTTTGTTGAACCGGTGAGATTGCGAATGTTTCTTTCCTTCAATGTTTTCCTGGATTATCAAATTGTTCAAGCATAGATTAGAGTACTAAGTCTATGATGGTGCGTCCGTATCAACTATACAGGAAAATTGATGTGTTCCAATTCTTAGGTCGGTTTTGGAAAATTGATGTGCTCCAATTCTTAGGTCGTTTTTTTTGTTTGAACAGTTGAGATTGCGAATAGTTCGTTCCTTCAATGTTTTTCTGGATGATCAAATTGTTCAAGCATAGATTAGAGTGCTAAGTCTATGATGCTGCGTCCGTATCAACTATAAAAGAAAATTGAGCTGTTCCAATTCTTAGGTCGTGTTTTTTTTTGTTGAACCGTTGAGATTGCGAATATTTCGTTCTTTCAATGTTTTCTGGGTGATCAAACTGTTTATGTATAGAATAGAGTGCTAAATCTATGATGCTGCGTCTGTGTCAACTGTCAAGGAAAATTGTGGTAATCCAATTGAAATCTTTACAATTATTGGTTAGGCTTTGGAACGACTGAGTTATAAGTGAGATCTTCTGTGTAGTTTGGGATAAAAGAAAATTCTGGTGTTCGTGTGTAATGTTCAGATTTTTGGTTAACTCAAACTTGCTGAAAGACTTAGGGTTTACTCAGATATTTTGTTTTACTGCTGTAAATTCTTGCAGTTGCAAACTCTGTTGAAATTTATATTTTATGCAAATGTTAACTTTACTTATCATTTGAAGCAGTCGAAAGAAGAATGTGAGTACTTGATTGAACTTGCCAAACCTTACATGGTAAAGTCAAGTGTTGTTGATAGCAAGACTGGGAAGAGTACAGAAAGCAGGTTTGATCTTTTGTGTTGTGTTTTTTAATGGATCCAATAATTGTGGGTTTCATTTTTGTACACTTTTTTTAGAGTCTAGTTGCAATTAATTAATCTAGGTGTCGCCTGCTTGTAGGGTTCGAACTAGTTCAGGAATGTTTCTGAAGAGAGGAAGGGACAAAGTTGTTCAAGATATAGAGAAAAGAATTGCTGACTATACCTTTATACCTGTAGGTATGAGTTTTATCTCTTTCCTTTTATTCGTTAATTTGAATTCATTAGCTGGATATGTTGCTTAGCCATAAAAAAGGTATTGGTATACCAATTGCTCGCATTTCAGGGTAAGTAGAACTATTGTGTTTTACATAAAAGCTCTTGAAATTATGCATCTATCATTAAACCTGAAAATCATAATTATCTTAAGGTGAGTTTTCTTGTTATCTGGCATTTTGGCCTGTTTTGCTACTCTTCCCCATTCAGAATGGGAGTTAAGATTAGGATTCAATAGAATTTATGAAGTGGGGATGTTGGAGTTAGTTACAAAGTAGTTACAGAATTAGTTTGGTGATTGAACATCACTTTAATAGTTACAGTGATAGAAGGAGATCTATAAAGACTTGTTGGCATTTAGGAACTGAGTTTTTTTTTTTTTTTGTAGAAAGTGAAAATACTTAGAGGAGAATTCTCCTCTTTTCATTGCTGTCATTCAATATGTAACAACTGAAGCATTATTTCTCTTTGTTTCCTTTTCCGTATTCACATCTTTCTCTAAATTCCCATGTTCTGTTTATAGGTCCTAAATTATTGTAGCAAAAAAATAAAGTTTCTAAGAGTGAAACTAGGATGATATTTCTTCTTTTGAAGAATTATTTAATGCCTTTGATTGTTGTTTTGGAAAAGCGTAATAATATTGTGCGAAAAGGAAATTGTTCTGTATATACGGGATGGAGATCATAACCAGAGTATTTTTGAATGTCATGATAATGTTGTCTCAGTACGTTTATTTTTGTTATAATCAGAGATTCATGACTTGGGAGGTCCTGGCAGGGTTTGGACACAGGACTCCGATGAACCTATGCCTTGCTGTACTAAGGCCCATTGTGTATTAATACATTATGCATATGTATTTGTCAAAACATTTTATGTTTGGTAATAGCATTTCCAATCCGTGGGCATGATTTGACTATTTATTTTTTCTCATTTACTATTGTTTAAATTTATCATATTCAGAAAATGGAGAAGGACTTCAAATTCTTCATTACGAAGTAGGGCAAAAATACGAGCCTCACTATGATTACTTCCTTGATGAGTTCAACACTAAGAATGGAGGCCAACGTATTGCTACAGTTCTTATGTACCTGTAAGCTGTCATTGTCTTTGCAAATTATGTTCTTGCCTGTGGTTTCTAATGGATTTTAGATTGAAACATGATATTTCCCTTCGTTTTTTTTTCTGCTTCATCTGCAGTTCAGATGTTGAAGAAGGTGGTGAGACTGTATTTCCTGCAGCAACTACAAATTTTAGCTCTGTACCATGGTGGAATGATTTATCCCAATGTGCAAGAAAGGGTCTGTCCGTGAAACCAAAAAGGGGTGACGCTCTGCTATTTTGGAGCATGAGGCCTGATGCCTCATTAGATCCATCTAGTTTACATGGTTAGAAACTCTTCATAATTGTCACCAGATGAGCTGTAAATACAGATTGTTACTATAGTGCGTTAAGTTCAAATTTATCCATATTTTACCACATTCAATTATGAGCCATTTTTCTACATTTAGGCTCTGCTTGGTGTATGCATTTGCTGCTGCGTTTATTTTATTCTTCTGCATGCTTGCTCTATTTCAGGCCTCTGAGAAAATTATAATGAATGTGTTATGTGTGAACCATATGTTGAGAATATTCTTGCCATCTCATTCCATAATTTTTTCTTGCCACTTGTGGAAATTAAAAGCCACACGACACATTGTTCTATTCTCACAATTTCTTTTGGTTCCAGGAAGGCAATGACTAGTAAATTAATTTAAATTTTATCATTGCTTCCAGGTGGTTGTCCAGTAATTAAAGGAAATAAATGGTCCTCGACAAAGTGGATGCATCTCCATGAGTACAAGGTTTAAGCCATCGTCTTTGCAGGTACTCCTAGACACCAATTATGAACGTATTCTTTTCTTGTAAATAGTCACATGATCTAAGATAACTTTCAGATGAAAATTCGCCTCCCCTTTTTCTAGACCGGACTTCCCAATTATATATAAATAATATATTTGCTATGTACCAAAAAAAAAATAGTCCAGGGAAGGTCAGCCATTGTTTCTCCAAAAACAATTTTTTGCTGTATATAAGTAAAACAGCCATTGTTTCTCATCATATATATGAATGTTCACATACTAGCACCTACCTTACTGTGGTTGTTGGATCATTGAACCTCCTCAGTTGACACATTTGCTGAGCACCTGATGGTTTTATATTTGCAGGATTAATGTGGTATACTGAGTATTTCATCGCTTTTTTGGACTGGAGAAACACAGAGTCAATGCATTCATATTAACCTCTTATACCTGGTGATGTTTTCCTTTGCTCAGGTGCGTCAGTTTTCTTCACATGTATAATACAATCATTTGCTTTTTCTTTCCCATGGGTAGATAATTTGGCGCTGCCAAGGGAAAAAAGAGTGCTTATGATTAATGATTCGAGTTACAATTTTTATAGTCTTAATAGAGTTTTCGAAGGGAAGATGTCTCTAGGCAAGAGGCTCACTAGGGAGTGATGTGTGGAATACAAGTAGAGATAATTCTGTAATTTAACATAGTGAAAGGATAGTATATTGGTCATAGAGAAGTTTTTGAGAATGTGATGTGTTTCAAAGAATAAAAAAAAACACATTTGGAGAAGAAACAAAGTATAGTCTGTAAAAAAGTTTATTTTTCCTGCAGTATTGGTGTAATTTTTATTATGTGTTGTTTCTTCTTTTAAGTAGTTCGTCATCAAGTCAACATGATATAATCAATCTCATTTATTAATATGACTGTTGTGTTACACAACTATTCATTATAGTTGTGCATATGTAAAATCACATTCACATACTTTAATCGTTATAGAATTAATTATTCTCAATTTTATTTTAAGCTATTGCTGAATTCTAGGGTGACTGTTAAATTTTATTACAGAAACTTTAGATGCTTTTTGGGTTAGAATTGAGTATCTGGGCAAAGGCTAGCGGACTATCCATGGAACCCGCAAGCCTTGTGGTTGTCAGTTTGCATGTTTTTAAGCTAAAAAATGAATGCGGGTTTTTAAAATTTGGTTTGCATTATCTATGTTAAATGAGTTTTACCCGTCGCATCCATGGAAAAAGAAGTCTGATACTACAATCCAATATATTAGGTTTTTAATTGTGTTGTTAGAGATGGTTTCACCAACAAAAAACTTCATTCGCATTCAACTTCGAATTATATTTTAAATAGTTTTTCTTAGATTGCCTTCAATTTAAAGCCCTAACTCACCTCCAGCATATGTTATGCTACTTTGATTCTGACAGAAACATTTCTTGTCTCAATACAAAAATTAAGGCAATTTTTTTGTTTGCATGTGGTATAGTAGATATAATGGACAAAGTTTAAGAGAGTGAAAAATTGGAAGAACCTAAAACATCATGGATGAATTGAAATATGATTGATTCATATTGTTATGGGTTGTTTTGGAATAATCTTATATTTTATTATGTAATTTAATATTTAATGTACATTATATTTGAATTTAAAATTTTCTATTTTAATTTAATGAACACTTAAAATGTGTTTGAAGTATATTAAAAATATTTTTAACCATAATTTTTGGGTTGCAGGTAAGCTTCCATGTAATTTTTCCTGAGAATGGATTATTGTTATAAACTCAAGCGCATATTCAAATTCGCTTATGAGATTCTTATCAGAGACAAAAGGTGTAAGGACGACAACCTAAAATGAATATCTCAAAAATTAAGGAATAATATTGATATCAAATAAATCTATATTTACAGGTATTATCTAATTTATTAAGATATTTTTAATTTATTTGACACTCTTTTAAAAATTATATAAGTATAAATAGTTTATTATTATTTAATGTTGAAAAGGATAAAATGTATATCTTTTAATATTATATTTTTTTACATCATATTTTCTCATTTTTAGATTTTTTATAAAATTATTTACTAAATACATCATTTTTAGATTTTTTATTAAATTATTTAATAAACACATAGATGGGTTATACAGTATATTCATTGCATAAAATACATAAGGATAACATACATAGTTGAAATTTCACTTTGAGATGGAAATGATTATGAATTTATTTTGGAGTCCAGAAAGATCCTATTCCGTTACTATTTATAATTGAAAAATTGTACAAATTCATTTACTTAAATTTATTTCCTTAACTGCAGGAGTTTCGTAAAATTTTATTTTTTGTAGTTTTTATAATATTTTCAAAACTCTTACTGTATGACGTAATTTTTAAAAATTGTATAAAAACAATCTTAAATTAAAGTGATGAACGAATTAATTTATCTTATTTTGATCTGGTGTAGATTTGTAAAAATAAAAAAAATGAAACGGAGTATTTCTCATGATAATTTAATTAATTTTTTAATTTATTTAATTAACGTAATTAAAAATTTATCATTTTTATAAAATAAATTGTCATAATTAATAATTGAATTTAATTTAGAAATGTTACAAATTTAAATTATAGTATCACCATTCATTTTTATCATTCAACTAATACAATTTTTAAAAAATTAATCTTTTAAAATTATTTATTTTAATTTTTAATTTTAGAAAAATACTAACCCTTGCCAAACGGTGAACATGCAACCCATTTTGTTAACTAAAATATTTCAAACTTACATTAAAAACTAATATTATATGAACTAGACGTACAAAACTTAAACAGACTATTTAAAAAGATTTTTATCATTTTAGACAGAAATGCAAGAACGATATGATCCCCTTTAAAATTTACTAAAACGATACAATTTAAAAAAAAAGTAAAGAAATGGATAGAAATTCAGAAGAATGACTTAAAAAATTATGAAAAAAAAAATTGCAGTCATGTCAATTAAGGAACCATTTATAGTTAGTTATCTTAAGAAAAAAGAAAGTTGTGGGTTACCAATTTGTCTTATTATACAAACAAAGAAAAAAAATCCATAACTATCTTGAGTTCACTTTTGGATTAGATGATTTATCCTTTCACCAAATACAAATAAATTTATTATTTGATAATAATACAAATTACGTAATTGCACAATCTTTTAAATTATCTAGGCTATTATATAAAGAAAAAGAATCACTTTTTTAAGATCACTTTTGAATTGTATGGTTTTTTATCCTTTACTAAATAAAGATAAACTTATTATTTAAAATAATATAACTTGGGTAACCACACAACCTCTTCTTACCTTAAAAATAACTGTAAATCTTCAATGATTCCAAAATTGGTATAGCTCTCTCACGACGATACGATATTAAAAGTGATAGTTGTAGAATGCTGGGGGTTACATCGTATATGAGCATGATGGAAACAGGCAGTGAATGGTAATAATAATGTAATGGCAGTTACATATGAACAATAAAAGAAAAACAAATAATGGTGGTAATGACAGGGATTAGGGATTGTATCAACAACAATTATTGTAACGAAGATGGACTATCAAAAGAGGATGAGGGAGATCAATTATCCTATCTTGTTACAATCAAGACAAAAAATACACCACCAATAAAATAGGATAAACAATATGATATTGATACATTAAAACAATTGATTATAATAAAATAGAATATCATTATGTATCACAACTAACATCAAACTAACCAAATGAGACAGAGGCAAGTGTAATTTAACTGAAATGTTAAGGTGAATGTGTAGTCAAATTAAAAAGGCAAAATACAAAATGATTATATACAAGGAAAGGTTAGCATCACTGCTTGAGTAAAGCTGACACAATCAGTTAAGATGATTTTCACTTTACAAACAAGGCCTATAGAGACTCCAATAAAAAAAAGTAGGTAGCATGATTGTTTTGTCATGTGAAAAGATGGAGAGGAACCAAAAACGACATTGGAGGAAATTGCAAAAGGAGATCTCTAACGTTTTTAACAATGTCAAATGTTTAGTTCACGTAGCTGACATCACCTAGGGAAATATGACTTATGTTTTTCCGCAAGGACTTTTAAAGTAGGAAAACAGAAAAGAGATGATTTTTTCTATAAGTTAAAATTTAAAAAAACTATATGAGAAAGTTTATACATAACCTTTATAAGTTATTATGGAGTAGTTCGTTTAAATAGATCATTGACTTTGTTGTTGTTTACTCTCTCTTATTTTATTATTTTTGAACAACTTAGAAAAATGAAAAGTCAAATAAAAAATAAAGAGCGAAAATTGATAAAAGAACAACTAGTATTATGTAAATGCAGAATGATGCACAGATGTAGACTTTTACTAATCCAATAATAATCTACAGATATGAAAAAAAATAATAGCGAAGTAATTTGACAAGTCGAAGCTGCTTACAAAATATGAATGCAGTGCCATCGTCAAAAATTTGAACGCTTTGAGAAAGAAACATTCTCACTACCAATTCTACGAAGCTGGCTCAAAATCTCATCGAAGTCTACAGGGGGTTCACATGAAAAGTGCACCTGCTCCCCTGTATAGGGATGCTGAAACCTACAAAAACAAAGGATTAACCGCAAAACCTTAACAATCTTGTTATGAAAAGAGATGAGAAGCAAGGTTTAATGCGTTAATAGGCTTCTATCGTCTCACCCCAGTGTCAAAGCATGAAGGCAAGGCCTATCTAGCCTAGAAACCATTTGTACAATTTTTCCATGCAAACTGATGGGAGTTCGGGGCCTTAGTAGTGACAAGACCATGCTTTTTGTCCCTCCATACACCTCATCACCGAGTAAAGGAACTCCCAAATACTTAGCATGAGCACGGATCTACAAAAGTAAATAGGGATCGTTTTGGGAGGTAAATTGTTAGCAAGTTCTAGTGGAATCATATCCTTCAAAATATCAAATGCAATTACAGATTTTTCTTCAAAATATTGGTATCTGTTATTCATATACAATTGTGTAAATATATAGGGTGTCCTTGGATTTTAGTTGGAACGTTCAAATCCACTTCCAGTTTACTTTTCTGCCAACATGTTTGACACATTTTTTCAAATCCAGTTAAAGGTAAAATTCACCTTAAACTCTAATTGATTTAAAAGCTAAAGTGAATTGCTTTTCTTCAAACTCAACTGAAGTTAATTTCCTAACTGAAATATAAAGGCAGTTTTTGTAAAAGGAAGAAAGAAAGGACAGCAAAGCTCGACTTAAAGTTCCACCAGCAAAATCAGCTAACAAGATGTGAAAGACCCTGTGCTGACAGCTCTCAGATCTCCCAAACTGCCACTTCACAGGGAATTATGCAAACCTTCTATTAAGACTATGCAAAACAGATAAATGGCCATCCAAAAAGAAATTACAATTCCAAATCACCAAATGCAGTACAAAGTAATACTAGAATCATAAATATTTTCAGTCCAGTAGACTAAAAAAACAAACTATCCTTTATTGTTTTCTCCAGTTTAAAAGATAAATTCCCATGCGGAATTTTAGATAGCATAATCTTCAAACGGTTATAAAAGTTGACTGAAAGCTGTTTGGGCAAACCACATGGGTTCAACCTAGGTAAACTAGTATGTAGTATACGAGCTCACCATCAAGAAAAAATATGTAATTTACCCATGCATCATTTCTCCGAAGTTATGCGTCATTAAGTACCTGATGAGTGCGTCCAGTTTCCAACTTCCACTCAACCAATGAACAACTTCCCCCAGCAAGTATCTCAATTACTCTGTACCTGAGATATGGTAAATAATAAATTTTAGATGAACACATGCTCCTGGTGTAGGACTAGCTATAATAAAACCTTAAATATACTTGTTCTCAAGGGCATCTTGCCACTTAATGGATCACACAAAGTGAAATACTAAATGATTTTAGTTTTGATTGATTTTTAATGGATCACACAATTGCTAGTCACACAAGTTAAACTAATTGCCGAAATCGTGTGAATTAAATAATAAAAAATTAATTCCGTGTCGTGTAAATATTTGAAGTATTTTATGTAAATTTATATTGATATATTCCAAATTTCACAAAAGTCGAATATGATCAGAAGCAACTAATATAGTTCACATTAGTTAGCAAATAACCAAAATATTAATTAAGTGTATCAGGACCATAAATCACCTACTAGCAGCATGACGGGCATTTCTAGAATTGGCTGGTCCAGCTACAGCAGTCATACGCAACCGGTTATTAAGATCACGGCCAACTGGAACCTCAACTCGCCCAGAAACCGGAGAGGGTACCCCAGCAGTGAGACTAACATAAACCCTCTTGATGGTGCGTTGCTTAAATTGCTCGGATAATTTCATATGTGAATGCTCATCCTGCAAATCATACAAATTTTTCAACGAATAAACAAAACTTCCTTTCCTTGCTAAAATATGGTGCTAATGCAAGGTTTTGAGAAAGTCCAAGAAACACCTTTGCAACAACAAGTAACCCACTTGTGCCTTTGTCCAATCTGTGTACAATCCCTGGGCGAATTGATGACATAGACAATATAGAATGTGATCCTTCATAAGAACTTGTCATGGAGCCATAGCTATTAACCTCGTCATCAGAATCTTCTGTATCTGAAAGAGATTCGTCTTTAGAAAATTCAACATTTGGAAGATTGAAATGGTGAAGAATGCCATTGACAAGCGTCCCCGATGTATTTCCAGGAGCTGGATGCACAACCTAGGTAGTAGACCAAATAATGAAATTGGCAATTTCAGTATTAGCTGCTAATAATAATGCCTTGTGAATATTTACATGATTAGAAATTGGAGTTAAAAGGATAGATAACTTCACAAATCTTACAAGTCAGGTTCGGAATTACCATGTGTGCAGGTTTATTTATGACTAGAACATGCTCATCTTCATAAACTATATCCAAAGGTATATTTTCTGGCACAGCCCTCAATCTCTGCAACTCCGCGATTGTGCATTTGATCTGATCCCCAGCTTTGACGTTGAAAGAAGCCTGCTCAAACATTAATTAAAAAATGTAACTTAATCTGTATAGTTCAAAACAGTTAAAAGTGGGAAGACTGGACAACGATTAAACCTATCAAGGGATAATGAAGGAATCCAGCTATTTCAAATGAAAAAAAAATTATGATCGCTTAATTAAGAATTGTAATCCCTGCAACTCTGAAATTACCAAACAAATAGCAGTGTCAAAAATAAAGTCAAGGGCTTGTTTTTGTGAATCATGTAGGAATGAATAAATCATTTTTCCATTTTGACTGTCATGTGGAAAATAATCTTCTAAATAGATTTGTCTCTTGGTGTGAAATGTGTATTTTCCACAAAATATTATTAAGAAAATGGATTTCTGAGTACTTAAATGCCCAGATTGATTATTTAATAATTTATTAGTATAAAATTATAAAAGAATTCCATACTTATGCAACAATACAAATGATTGGTCACGATTCTAAGAGATTGTACACTTCCCATTTCAAAACACTAAATCCTATTGCCGTAATTATGTTGCCGAATGTTCCTATGGCTTCGTCTTCATCTAGTTGCAGAAGTAGTCAGTCATTTTTCAATCCAGCACGATGTTAAATTTTGATTTAATAGTACGTCTTAGTTAATTTTATTATTAACATAGCCATTCTATTTTATTAGTTTGTCAAAAAATAGAGTACATTAAAAGGAAAACATATTTCATTTAACTAACAACAGTCAGGTAATGAGTGTGAATATAGGCATACTAATATACATAGGTACAAGGATGGACAATGAAGTTTCTATGTGTGCAGATATGGATTCACGGACGGCTCTCTCCTAAAGAAGGGATTGTAGTATAGTACCTAGTCCAAGCTCTACTTATTGTGATCCCAACGTAAGAGTCCTGAGTAATGGTGATTCCTTAAACTCTCCGATCGCAGCAAAGAAAACCAGCATTACAGATTAAGTTTCAATTTCGAATACGCTATCATTACCGAAAGGAAGCGCCTCCAATATCTAAAACCTGGGAAACGGAATATTCTGTAAAATTTAAGCACTGCACATTTTCTATTCAAGAATAAACCACGCATAAACAGGATATCTTCCACAACAGAAATATGCAGATTTAAATCGTTGCACAAATTGCCACAAATTAACATTGAAACTCTTTTTAAGAGAAACCAAAAAACTCGCACACACAATCCGAGTTGATCATCCACAGGTAATTGCAGTTTTTCTTAGTATTGTACAAAACCGACGTTACAACAGGTTCAGAATCTAGTGCATGAACGCGACTCTGAGATTACCTTATCAACGACACGACCATTAACATGAACGAGTCCCGATTTGATACTTGATTGAACGCGTGCTCTACTAATGCCGTTGATGCGGGAAGAGATCCAACTATCCAGTCTTAGTTTTGCAGATCCTATTGTGCTATCGACAGCCTCCTCCAACCGCACACCGGAGAAGTTCAATTTTCTATCTCCATCGGAGTCTGAGCCTCCGGTGAAACCAGAACCAGCGCTCGCTGTGGTAGAACGAAATTTATAGCTTGTAGCATAGAAAAAGAGTGAAGAAGAAGGTAAGGTACGAAACTGGAAATGGAACGCAGTGGATGTTGAAACGCGGCAACATCCACATGAGTGAAACGATAACATCTCTATTCGATCAATCTTGGTTACTTTTCAGTTGCAGGGTGGGATAAAAACTGTGACAGAAAAGTTGAAACGACGACGTGTTAGTAGTGTAGGGCCTGAGTCCATAAGAAGAAAAAGGAAGCGGAACCCTTGTGGACTGTTGCGCATAAGTAAGGACCCCACGGCCCACTTTCAATTAAGTATTCCTCAATAAAAATAGAATTATGTTTAAGTAAAGACAGTTAATATTTTCTAATATTTAGAAAAATTAAAAAGTATTTATTAATATTTTTTGGATTAGACAAACTGTGGTAATAAAACTTCACACCTATCTATAATATTTTTATTTATAAATAAATTAAAAATAAATAATTATTAAATACTACTCTCTCCGAATATAATTATTAAATACTACTCTCTCCGAATATAATTATTAAATACTACTCTCTCCGAATATAATTAAATAAAATTAATTCTTAATGTCATTTAACTTAATGAATTTTACTATCTAAAATAAAACAAAATAAAATCATTAGACGGTGCTTTGGAATGATATGCAAAAATACATTAAAAGTAATTAAAAATTCTTCATATTTAAATTTTCCATATTTTTGGAAAAAAGAATAGAAGAATCATATATTAGAAATTGTAATTTTAGTTTTAAAAATAAGGAAGACGTAACAGCACCTTCTAATGCTATGAATAACAATAGTTGATGACGTCTTGATCTTTTAAGAACAAGGAATGGCCATTTTTCCGACAGAAAATCAAACTTCAAACCTAAATTCAGATCACGTCCGTTTCCACTCATTCTCGATGGTAGTATCTCCTTTATCTTTTATCAATATTGTCATTTTCTTTCAGCCACATATATTCCCAACAAGAAGAAAAGCACCCATAGAGCTATATATTTATATCTGTGTTTATATATATATAAGTTTTCACCCTCTTGGCCACAAACAAGAACATTGAATTAATTGGAACAGGAAGTTAATTAGTTATTAACACACTGTTCTGACGGTCGACTGTTCTGACGCATTTGGGGTGCACTTCATAACCACATTGGAGACACTGGTAGGCCCAACTAGACCCTTGTTCATCGCACACACAGCAGATAAAGGGTCCTCCACCGTTCCCATCAGAAACCAAATTCAGGTCATGCCGATGACCTTCGTGATAAACCAGAGCCGGAAGATCCTTCGCCTCTTCCTCGAGCTTCTTTTCCAGTTCCTCCACTTTGGCGTTCGTGAAAGGGTACGCGTTCTCTTGGTACAAGTTTATCAAGCTCCTACCATGCACTGTTATTGTTTTACCATCAGGACCTACGATCACCAACCATGGAATCCCTTGCACGTTGAAGTGTCGAACGAGGTTCTTCACCTCGGAATCACCGAAAGGCAAAGCTAACCAAGGCATGCTGCTGTAGTATGACTCAAAGGATGCTTTGTCACGGTCGCTGGATACCAGCACAACTTCGAAGTCTTCCTCTCCCTTCTCCGCTAGCTCCTGCTTAATCTTCTCGTAAACGGAAATCATTTTGGGAGTGAACTTGGCGCATGGCACGCACCACTCGGCGGAGAAGTAGAGTGCAATTGTTTTACCCACTAGAGAAGCGACAGGTACCTGTTTACAGAAGCAACACCCGTCACGCGGAACAGGAACAGGAACAGGATTCTCTGCATGCACTTCAAACAACAAAACTTCGTCCACGTGCAACACAAACTCTATTCCCATTCATGGATTCTACCAACATTTTTTTCTATAACTATATTAAACTAAGTTATTATTTGATAAAGTCAGAGAAAAGGTTTTATGACAAACATAAAAAATACGACTTTTTTTATTTTTCATACAATTAAAATCGATTAAAACAAAATTTTCTACAAAAAATATATATTACAATTAAAAGTCGTGAACACTATATTACAATATATATATTGTATTTAGACTTTAAATTATGTTACATAATTATTTCAAGTTTCTTTGCAACCATCTTGAATTAATATTGAAATTCAGCTTTAACATTACGATTAAGGAGATGAAGTACAAAAAGTGGAAAACAGTGGCATGCATGCAAGGTGTCGGTGGTAGAGAGTGTTAATTACCTGTTTAAGGCCAGAGTGAGTGTGACTCAGAACATAGTCTCTATGCTGGTTTGACAGCAAATTAAGGAGGGTCTGGTTTTCACGCTTCACTTTGTCTTCCTTTCGCAGCTGCTCCAACCTCTCGTTACAGAACGGGTAAGCTTCGGCTCCGTAACGGTAAATAAGTTCAACCCCGTCGCGAACTGTTCCCTCATCTTTACCATCCTCTGGTTGCAACAAAATCAAGCACGGAATGGCTTCCACCTCATACTTTCTGGTCAACCATTTCTTCGTTTCCAAATCAGAGAACGGTATCGCTAGCCATGGCATGTTTCCGTAGAAGCTACTGAAAGCATCCAAGTCTTCGTCAGAGGACACATAAACAATCTCAAACTGAGGGAAACGGCTTTTCAACTCCTCGTAGATTCCAACTAGGGCTTGGGTGAATACGCCGCATGGTGGGTACCAATTCGCACCGAATAATAGACCCACTACTTTCCCTTCAAGATCACTGACCTTCACCTGCGTAAGATGCACCGTTTCCAACAACCTCAACTTAACCAAACAGCGACTTTCAATATGTAAGAGCTTCATCTTTTCACTTAATTTTGTTAAAGAAATTATCTAACTTAATAGGTTATTTTATATTTACGTTAAAAATATTTAAAAAATATAACAGACACTAATATATAATAGATCGTATATTTATTTAAATATACGAATATATAGACTTGAATAATCTCAAATATGGATCCAAAATAAGCTACGACCAAGTGGAGTAATTGAAGTTATCGAATTTGACGCCTATAACGATCATATCTCAAGTAAATTTTATCTCTTAAGAGGAATATTATCAGAAAAAAAATATCTTTTCCATGAAAAAATTATAGTTTTGAAGAACTTCAGTTTAACATGACGAGAAAAAGCTTGCACGAAAATTCTAAAGAAAGAAACAAGCCATCACGTGGATACGTGTTCGTACGTGTCGCTTGCATAACATAGTCTAAGACCATGCCGGACAACGTACGGCTACCTTCCAGCGATGACCATGTGTCTGGTCTGCGAGGTGTCAATTTACTATGGGGGAAATGGGAAAATAAATGAATATATATATATATATATATATATTAAGAAAAATGCGTTCTTATCCTTTTCCTATTTTATATATATATATATATAAAATATCTTTCAAGGGAAAGGATAAGAACGCATTTTTCTTAACACATTCCTCAATGTACCATCTATTATACTCTGTAAAGTTCGCAATTAATTGACATGTTTTTATGAAAACATAAATGCGACACTTTATCTTAATAAGAATTCAGAGATTTATACGAAAGCAAGTTGAAATGAAACACCGACAAAGGAGTACCGAGTACACGATGATATATAAAAGCAAGGGTACATAACAACAGAAAGAGAATCCATGGCTATCCGAAATGTTAAAGAGACGGGCCACCGAAATGGCCCAGTGTTTTATTTTGTAGGGGGTAATGGGCCACGTGTATAACGCAAAGCCTAATAGCTTGACAACGCTACAGGAAATGTTTAGCTGACACATGTCCTTCGATTCAATCCTTGGTCCTCCATCACACACTGATAAGGACAACAAATATAGGACATGTGTACCTCGTGAATGCTTTTCATCTATGATCCAACTAATCGAACAACTCCGTAGCCAACAAGAATATCATCACCATTCATTTTTAATTCCATTTCCCACTCTTAAAATAACCAAATTTGGGTTCAACAATCACTCTTAAATAATTCCATGTCCCACCTTTCTACAAAAAGCGAATGAAAAGAATTATCTTTCCATAGTCTGATTGAGTAATATCAATTTTACTCTCAATAAACTTCTAAACATGTCTTATATTTATCATTTTATCCTTCAACTTCTTTGTCTTTTTACAAAGTTAACTTTTAGTCTAAAGAAGCATTTTCGTCCGATTTCTTAGTTGAGCAACTTCAAAGACAGTCAACCTTAAAATTTAAAGAACAGTTTTTTAACCAATTGACTATGGTAAAGCAACACTAGTTTACTCAAGCAACCGTTTTTTATGACCCACTTATAATTATGTACAACGCTCCATTGACGGTGCCTTTACTTTACGATTAAAGAAGAGTTGAGTAAAAAATTGGCTTCATATCTCAATTTCTTTTGCACTTCGTGTAAAAAATACCCTTTTTACACATAATCCATTCTCTCTTTCGTAGAGTATATCACTTATAAAGATGCTATAACTCAGTGGAATCGTAAGCTTAGTTTGTTGGGGATGGTTTCATGAACTTAAAAGAGTAAGGATTTGACCACTACGGCACTGTTCAAAGCAAGTAGAGACAAGCCACATTAGACAGCACAAAAGGACTTTCTTCTCTCAGCTTATTCTTACCCGTTTATTTGGGCGGGTAAAGGACTCCGACGGGTCGGGTTCTTACATCCCCTTAATGGTTCTCAAGTAGTAATAAGTGGATTTACCCATCCGATTCATATTTAAAGAAGAAGAAAAAACATATATGAACATATTCTGCATGCAAGTTTACAGCTAAACAGAGAGATCATAACTAACCGGCTAGTTTTTTCAATTTGAGAAGTTGCATCCTTTAAATAAGACTAATATGATAATTGTTTTTAAACCCTAGAACATGATTTCTGTGGAGGAAGATTAGCACTGCGACAACTAGGTCCAATCCCTTCATATTTTTGGGGTTGCAAATATTCTAAGTTATGATATATAACAGATAAACATAGATAAATCCAGAAATCTTGGTTACCTGTACAAAACTCTACAAGAAAACAACCGACACATATATGCTGGGTGGGTATTCACTGAGCATGCTTAACAATTCTTTTAAAACACATGAATGGAGAATTTTTTACAGATATAATAAGCGTAACTAAAAACACATTTTCTTTTTACTAAACGGTTGAACAAAAACACTACGCTCACCCGCCACCAGCATCTGCGGCAGCAACCCACCAAACATGTTTTAATTATTTAAATTAAGCAATTCCAGAAAACATTGCAAGACTAAATCCTTGCCACCAGACGCCACAGCGAAGAGCTTGAAATAAAGGAAACTGAAAGAGAAGTAGAGAAAGTAGGATTTACATAATCATATATTACCAGAAATTATTTTCTCGTTATTATTATCCTTAAATTTCTAATGAAATCTTGATATTTTCCGCGGCTATAAGTACCAAAGTTGGAGGGCCATGATAGCAAGTCTGTGGAAGCGTATAAAGCACACAGATGTTAAATCATATCAAGATCAAGACAATTTGTAAAAGACGAAAACCGACCAGTGACCACCATCTCAGCCAAAAGTGAGCTAGGAGCATTCTCTATACTATTTTTTTTTTCCTTTATACAAAGAATATGCTATTTATCTTCAGCTATATTACTCGAATAAGTCTCTGAATAATTAACTCTGACAAACAAGTGATTATGAGAGAGATAGAGAACCTGAGCCCCAGTTGGAGAAAGAAGATAATCACGATCTTGGGAAGCAAGGAGATGTGAGAATTTGCCGTTGTGAGAATTATCATTCACCACAGCTTGAGTTTCATCCTTCATCACCGCTCTCATCACTTTCTCTCTCTTTTTTCTTTTTCTTTTTCTTTGTTTTGTACTGTGTAACAATCTAGAGACGAAAGCACCGGGAGGAGAGTACGAGCGTTCTCATACACTCGACACTTATATTCATTAGAAATAGAATCATATTCTTTCCACATCATTACATCCTATGCATCCACAAATCACACACCAAAACCTTCACACGTAGCATTCATCTGCGCCCCGGGATAATACCAGCCTACACCGCACACACATGGGGAATGATGGTGCAGCCTTTTTGATTGCGCGATGTCATCCACGTGCAGTGGAGTCAGCGAAGGGATAAAATAAAGGCCACGTGTATGGTGGTGATTTTCGAATGGGTTATTATTAGTTGCTGTATCTTCTGGCCACCGTGATATGGAAGGTCCGTGTTGTCATAAAAGACTTTTGAATTTGAATAAATTGATGATGCCGAATACGGCAAAACTCTTCTTCCAACACCTGTCACTCCTTTAATTTCCTTTACTTTTCACTCCTCACTCCTCTTTCTGCTCAAGCTTTCATAGCCTACCTTTTTCCGTACATTGTTATTTGTTTGTAACGTGTGAAATCACAATTTCCGTTATTACACAACATTTTTCACCTTTTAATTCCACGTAAAAGTTTCTAAAAGGTTGTATGTGATTGCCCCTATCAAATATTCATACCCATAAAATAATAACACATAATATTAAAAAATTGTTAAAAAAAATTGTTAAAGTATCATAATCCTAATTACATTCCTACCATTTTTCTTTCTAATTTTCGAAAATAATGTTTGCCACCTTTTGTTTCCTTTTAGAACATGGGTTTTTAGAAAAAGAAAAGAATTTTAAAATAAATTTTAATTAGATTCTCTATGATGAGAGTAAAATGTAAGGGATGTTACAAGGCCTAGAGGAAAGATCAGGATCCCAATTATTTTTATTCTTAATTTCTAAATTAGTATATAAATAAAAGTTTGTTTTTAATTTCATATATTTCACACTCAAATATTTTTATACATTTATATTGATACTTTAAAAAGAAACTAAGATCCAAATATTACACTCTTATAAGACTATCTTATAAATTTTAGACCCAACACAAATAACTCATTTAAATGTTATATATAGTCACCTTTCACAAGATATATAAGTATAATTATTTATTATAACTTTTCTATTTATTGTAAGTAACTAACTTATGTGTTAGAGTATTTTTACATACTCTTCCATCGAGTTCATTTCATTTTTATTGACAAAAAAACACACATCCATTAATAATAGATAACGCATCAGTGAACTTAAGCTTCCTAATATACCTATGTTTAATAAAAAGACTTATCTACTTCTAAATATATTTCGACCAAAGCGTGAAAAATAAAAATAAAAGTAATATCTATATGCGAAAGGCATTAATAAAATACACAATTGATTAAGATATTATTTTGTATTATGTTTGAAAAAAAAAATAGATAATGTATTCGATTATATTATCTATTTAAAACTTTTATACAAATGTAATTTATTATATGTTTCGAAAGTAACACGCATATTGACTATTAAATGTCATAATAAATTATAATGGCAAAGTATTTATAAAAAGTTTATGAAAATACAATATATCTAATAAAATTAATATAATTACCATGGCAACTTTAAATAAATATTTATTTATCTTTCTTTCACTGTATATTTAATTTTTAATCAAGTATTTCTTTTTTCTTTTTTTCTTTTTTCATCGCCTATTTGTTCTCTCTATTTTTTTCCCTTCCAAACAACATCAAAACTAACCTTCTTTACTGCCAAACGTTTTTTTAGTGAAAATGACATAAATTAGTTTATTTTGGCTCAATCTCTCCTAGGTCAAAAATATATTAAGATTTAGTCTATTAAAAAATTAAAATTTTCACAAATTAACACGGCTTAATGTTAACTTTTTGGGAAGTATACCAAATTATTCCAAATAATACAATGAATAAGTAAAAGTATCGTCTCCCAAGCGACTTGTGCAACACATGACAATTCTTCCTTTTATAACTCAATTAGATGTAAAAATGCACAAAACAACACAAAAAACTATTTTTGGTATTTTATCAAACAGTTGGTGTGCAAAGAATTTATATTTAAAAGAAACTTCGTCGGAATTAGGTTTCATGAATCATATGAATATAAAACTCTGTTCAATATTTCATTACTTGATTCAAACATTCACATCATAAAGAAACTCTGGTGCGCTATGCGAATTTTCTTGTTCTGACCGTGCGAATTTTGGCTTTGGCTTTGCGAAAATTGGCTGACAGAGTCTAAATAATACACCATTTCCTGTAAAATATTTTACATAACAATCTATACCTATTATAACTTTTCAATGAAGAACAACATGAATAATTACAAGATTGAGCTTATTTATAACTATAAAAACAACTCTTTTTCACACTTATCACTTAACGTCAACCTAACAGAAATATGATCAGATTAAACCATTTTAAAAAAAAGGAAGAAGACTATATTAAACAAAAAAAAAACATAATAAAAAAATAAAATTAAATCAACCAAAAAAATACTCTGACTAAATGTATAAGTGAGCTTAATTTTTAATACTAACTAATAGAATTTTACTTTCTTATTATTATTAATTTTAAATTTTCGTCTTCAAAATAGTACACTTGTTATTTTACACTCAAGTGATTGTTTTTATGCAATGTTAAAATGTTCACTTAAACGGACAAAATATAAGTCTATTATTTTGTATGGGTACAGTGAGTTTTTGGGGAGACTTAATTCCAACCGTAGAACATCCGCCATTGACATTTTCCACCTCTTTCTACATTCTACAACTTATTTTTATTAGAGCTATCAAAATAATCACAACCTGCGAGCCAATTCGGACCACCACGGGTTTGAGTTAGGTTGAATTAGAAAAAATTATATTTTTATGCGGGTCTGATTTCAATCCGACTCGTTTAAACCTGGCTCATGCGGGTTGCGTGATAGACCAAGTTGGCCCACTAACCCACCTACATAATTTTATTTTATTAAAATTTAATTTTAATTTTATAAAAAAATATTTATTATTTTGTTTTTGTTTGAAAAAGTTATTTAAGTTTCTTATTTTCAAAATTAGTTAAACACCCCTGTTTGGGAGTGAAATTTGTTTAGATTTGTATTATAGAAAGTTTGTAAGTTTTTTTTATTTTGAAAAAATTGTAATTAAGTGAGTCAACCCAATTAACCCATGGAAGGTCGGATTCGAATTTTTCTGACTCGCTTATAAATTAACTGGATTAAATTGACTCGCTAAATGATCAATCCGTGATAGAGTAGATGGAATTGAGTCGGGTGACTTTTTAACAACTCTAATTCTTATCCTTCTTTCTTCGTCACTGCTTCGACTTGTGCCCCGTCGATTCTTAGGTTCAAGGAAAAAAAAATAGAATGCAACGCGTGACTCTTTCATGTTAGAAACGTGTAATCGAATGACGCGAGCAATGAGTTTTTCTTAAAAAAATTAGAGAAAATTCAGAAAAAAAAAAGAAAAAAAAACCGGACAATGTTCCTATGTATAATGAACATGACGACAATTGGACAATTATCTTATAGTTATAAACTACTGGCAAAGGTCGTGTTATAAAAAATGCTGAAAAGTGTAACTATGAAAAGGTGGTTGGGAATAATTTCTTTAATGAATGAAATTAATAAATATTTAAAGGATTACAAATTTATCCTTATACTCGTATCGTATTAATCTCAGTTCATATTTATTCTTTCTAACAAAAAGTACATTACATTTATATCAACTTGGTATCTCACAGGATTAGCAATTCAAATTAATTCTACCAAAAGATAACTGAAATGCTGAAAACTAACATGTCTATTGATAATAATAATTTACAAAAGTTATTACAACATTTGCAAGTAAAACATTTAGTTTAGTTGAGCTGTCATTAACGAAACAGTTCACATCTTGAAAACATAATAGGAACTTATTCGAAGACCTAGCACGTGGGAACTAATTCTCCAATCTCCAAGAACGATTTCGCGTATCAAACTTTTCTGCCTGTACGTTTAGATGTGAACGTGATTTTCAAATTTGTTAGGATATTTCTTGAAAGTGTTGTCACTTAAGATTGATAAACACTCAAATGATAGGTGCTTAAACGATAAAGTAGTTATTGGAACTAGAAAAACTTAAGACCAAATAGTAGTGTTCTCGTGTTACATTTTGCTTAAGTGAAAAAGTTGTGTTTAGAAAAAAAGTTTTGCTTATAAGAGATAGTTTAAGGATTGTATGTTGAGAAGTAATAATTTTATTTTTAAGTTATATACTTGGGAGTTTCTCTCTTCACCTCACCAATATCATCCTGCCCTTCCCTTCTTCTTTTTATTTACAATTATACCCTTTTCAGAAATAATCTTTTACTTTAAAAAAGTTGACCCATTTAATGATTAAATTGAAGCAGCAGTCCTACACCCCTTCCCCTTCCTTATTGAGTTTAGCCTTATTACATTTCAGATTATTTTGTAAACCCTACACCTCTTCCTCCTCATTGTCTCTTCTTGCTGCATTTCATTTCAAGCTCACATTTTTTCCCTCCCACACTCCTTCCCTCATCCCTCATCACTAACTTCATTTGTTTTTAAGTTCTTATGGTGGTGTGGTCTCCACTTCCTCCTTTATTATATGATTTAGTGGTTGTGTGGCTGTGTGGTGTTTAGTGCAATAGTGTAGATATTCTTCTTCTTAGATAATTAACTTCAAGCTTTGGACAGATTTCCTTAAGGTCATTGTATGATATAACAGAGTATATCATGCATTGAGTGTGATAAAATGTTAAATTTGTTATTATTATAGAATTTGTGTTTGATATGCGTTGATCTGTGTTTGTTTCATTTTTTATCTCTCTATTTCGTTTTTGATCTATGTTGAGGGAAGAAATTGGACTCTTAACCACACTTGGGATTGCGAATCAGGCCCTGTCGTACATGGAACTACGGTCATCGCACATGGAAGTGCGGCTGGGAGGGATGGGAACCGCACTTGGAGCTACGGTTGATGAGTCGTCGCAGTTGGACCTGCGGTTGGTGTTCAACACTTTTGCATGCAGCCGCACTTGGAACTGCGGATGCGGATGAGGCTAGCTGCATCGACCTGCGGTTTACGGTGGCTACACTTGAAGCTGCCGCTTGCGTTTTTATGGTTTCTTTTATTACTTTATTTTTCTTTATTATATTTAATTAAATTTGTATTTACGTTGTTTTAAATTTATAAATTGTAACTCCTTATATTATTTATTGTTTAGTATTTTTTATATTTTTTTTGTAGTGTTAAATTTGTTTAAAAAATATATGTATGAAATATTATGCTAGTATATTTAATTTAGTTTGGTTAATATTTTATATAGTTTTTTGTTAATATTTTATATTTATATATTTTGTAAATTTTATTTTTATGTTATATTTTAAGATTAAATAATATTTAATATGTTTTTGGAATATCTTTTCATTTTTTGATTTGTTTTTTATTTTATTTTAAAGTAAAAAAATAAGAAGAGTGAAGGGGTGCATGTAGGGCAGCATATGAGATTTAGGTTTGCTAGTGGTTATGAAATCATTAACTCATCATTAATTTTTATTTGACTTTAATTAATAAATGATTTAATAAATGAAGGACAAATGTGTAAAATGGAAGGTGTAGGAAGAAACAAGTGAGGTGCAGAGAGCATTGCTCTATATACTATAACCACTTGATGAGCTATGGACTAAGTCGCCCACACCTTGATCTATTAAGAGACTCTGTTGGACGGTCGAACTACAATAAAATTAATAAAAAAACAACCATATTAATCATGATCGAGATTATTATCAAATTGAATCTTAATTACTAATCAAAAATTTATCCCCAAATATATCAATACATATTCAAGATCCATGTAGTTGATTACTTTTTATTAGGCATTTATTATTTTTGGACATATATTATTTTGGAATTGAGAAAATCAAAAACAAAGATGTTGACCTAAGTTTGGAGGTTATTCGTGCAAGAAGACTTAACATTAACCTTATAAACTGAAACAAATGTATTTAATGTTATATTAATGATATGTAAAAGTGTATGATAAATTAATAATGTTACAAAAAAATATATTTTTTTTTTAAATTTTGGTTAAATTTCAATTATTACAAAAGTTAACCATAAATTATCATTAACGTTCTATTTATAATATTTTAACTCGTTTACCATATATATAACTAGATGAGCCACAACTCATGTGATTCTCCCAACCTTAAAGTCCATTGATTTAACTACCTGTCAAATGAGTCTTATGTTTTGATTGTCCATCCATGTGTCATTAGATAGGATACATGGATACCGAGTATTCGAATTGTGATAATCAAACCATAATATCTGTTATTTTAATATGTTTCAAACTATAAATCTTGTTTAGAATATGAAATTTAATCTACTTATATATTTAAATAAATTTTAAAATTGATTTTAATACCATATTAATAAATAAATTGTAAATATAATTTAATATCATAAAATTGACATTTATTTATATATTTAAAATTAATTTTATTTTTAGTTGACGAGATTTTCAACTATTACAATAAAATACATTATAAGAAAGTGTTAATTAATAAAAGGTTAAATATGTTTTTAGTCTTTTGGTCGTTTTTGGTTTTCTTCCCTCTTTCAAAATAAGGTACAATTAGTCATCATTATTTTCGAAACGTTCATTTTAGTCATTGAAACTTTGATTTTAGTCCTCATTTTGTTGACTAAATGAGGATCAAATTTTTAACGGTGTTAGTTTTCGAGAACTAAAACGAACGTTTCGAAAAGAATGAGAACCAAATTGTATCTTATTTTGAAAAAGAGACGAAAATAAAAAACGACCAATAATTTATGGACTAAAATCATATATTTAATCCGATAATAAATAATATCACGTAATAAAATGTATAACTTAGAAACTAAATTCAAACTTTGCGAAAAAAGAACAAAATCATATTTTTGTTAGAAGGAGTAGGAGCGTGATGTGATTGTGATTGCGATTGCGAGTGTGAATGTACACTGTTGAATTAATGAGAGAGATGGAAGAGAAGGGGAATGCGTAGGGATAATGACACGTATAAAAGTAAAGGGACAAGTGTCACGTGTTGGAGGTATGGAAGTTGTTGTCTTCCCTTGTAGTTTGTAAATAATTGAAGTGGTTGGGCCCAGACAATAATAGTTGAGGTCACGTGTCCTTGGAAAGGTCAAAAAGGCACAACACCCGTGTTTCTTCCTTTTGCTCTTGTTCTTAGTCCTAAACTAGGTAGAGATAGATTAGCTAAATACATGTCCGTGAAGTGCAGCTCGATGCAATTCCCAAGAGGGAGACTCGTGTCACACCTCATAGTAAAAGCGTCATCAGAAATCATGGTTTCTTCTGCACGCATTCTCTCTTTTCTTCCTTCTTCTCTGTTTCACTTTCTTCAAGCTTCTTCTCATGGCTATCTATCATTGGCCCAGAAAACCCTTTCCAATGTTAGTTCATCTGTCACGCATTTTCTGCTGTCTTTTCCTTTCAACCACACCAAGACGGAAATGACTACTCCAACCATGCAATTACTGAATGATGTTTAATAAATAAATATTTTAAAAAAATAAATGAATCAAATAACTCATTAATTTATGTTCTTTCTTGTTAACAGTCAAATTAAAAGAAAATACAATTACTCGTTATTTATAACATCTAATTTCATTTTATTATTCTTGTACGAGTTTAACAATATGTATAAGATGAAATAGGTAATATATAAATGTTGACGAGTCTAATAATACGTATGATAATAAGTTTATTTTTCAATTTTTTTACATATATAAAAGTTTTTTTTTTAATTTTAGTATATATTTAGTATTTAACATTTCTAAAAAAATTTTGTATTTATTTTGAAATCTCTACCAAGATTAATTAGATACTATTGATTAAACAATGTGTTGATATGCATGTTAAACGAGTTTGAGATTGTTTTTATTTGATTTATGATCAGTTCTCAATTAGGTTATTCTGGAATTGTTTTACATTTGTATTCTTATATTATCTCCTCTTACATTTTTGTATATCATTTCCTATATAAAAAAAATTAAAAATAACAAACGCATTGTGTTTCGGCTGGATCCGGGCGGACCCTACCAAAAACAAACTTCAGAATCGGACGAACGTCTCCGAGTGGTCGAGTCGGGCGGGCGGACGCTTTCTCTCCAGCGGACGGGCGGACGTTCGATGACGGACGAACGCGAACAGTACTGACCGGACGAACGCTTCCTGTGCTGCTCCTCACTCCAAGCTGGGCGGACGCTTTCTGTGCTGTTCCTCACTCCAAGGTGGGCGGACGTCCTCCACTCCTGGCGGATGATCCTTGCTTTCAGCTTCAAGCTGGGCGGGCATCCTCCCTCTCCTCGGCGCTGCTCCAACCTCCCAGTTGGGGAGGGGCCGGGTACCTGCTAAAGGCACTCCGACGCTCAAGTCAGTTATATGACAGAACGATTGTGATGCGTGTATGCATCGTTATCAAGTTAGTTCAGAGTTCATACCTGAGACCTTTATTTATAGTGAGTTGTAATGGGCTTTTACCTTTTGGGGGCCTCGGAACGGCCCAATAATACCTTAATCTTTATTAAGGACTTTAACGCGTCATTAGCATTTAACCGTGTAATCAGCAAAGTGCGTCGGTTGGGAATGATGGTCGGTCAGGGATGTTACCCTAGGTGGGCGTCCAGCTCTTGGGCGGACGTCCAGTTCTTGGGCGGACGTCCTCTCCTTGGGCGAACGTCCTATTTTGGGCGGATGCTCCACATTGGGCGGACGCTCTACATTGGGCGGACGCTCCACATTGGCGAACGTCCTACTCTATGGGCGAACGTCCTACTCTCGGGCGAACGTCCACTCGGGCGGACGTCCTACTCTTGGGCGAACGTCCTATTTTGGGCGGATGCTCCACATTGGGCGGACGCTTCGCATTGGCGAACGTCCTACTCTATGGGCGAACGTCCTACTCTCGGGCGAACGTCCACTCGGGCGGACGTCCTACTCTTGGGCGAACGTCCTATTTTGGGCGGATGCTCCACATTGGGCGGACGCTCCGCATTGGGGAACGTCCTACTCTATGGGCGAACGTCCTACTCTCGGGCGAACGTCCACTCGGGCGGACGTCCTACTCTTGGGCGAACGTCCTATTTTGGGCGGATGCTCCACATTGGGCGGACGCTNTTTACAAAAGTTATTACAACATTTGCAAGTAAAACATTTAGTTTAGTTGAGCTGTCATTAACGAAACAGTTCACATCTTGAAAACATAATAGGAACTTATTCGAAGACCTAGCACGTGGGAACTAATTCTCCAATCTCCAAGAACGATTTCGCGTATCAAACTTTTCTGCCTGTACGTTTAGATGTGAACGTGATTTTCAAATTTGTTAGGATATTTCTTGAAAGTGTTGTCACTTAAGATTGATAAACACTCAAATGATAGGTGCTTAAACGATAAAGTAGTTATTGGAACTAGAAAAACTTAAGACCAAATAGTAGTGTTCTCGTGTTACATTTTGCTTAAGTGAAAAAGTTGTGTTTAGAAAAAAAGTTTTGCTTATAAGAGATAGTTTAAGGATTGTATGTTGAGAAGTAATAATTTTATTTTTAAGTTATATACTTGGGAGTTTCTCTCTTCACCTCACCAATATCATCCTGCCCTTCCCTTCTTCTTTTTATTTACAATTATACCCTTTTCAGAAATAATCTTTTACTTTAAAAAAGTTGACCCATTTAATGATTAAATTGAAGCAGCAGTCCTACACCCCTTCCCCTTCCTTATTGAGTTTAGCCTTATTACATTTCAGATTATTTTGTAAACCCTACACCTCTTCCTCCTCATTGTCTCTTCTTGCTGCATTTCATTTCAAGCTCACATTTTTTCCCTCCCACACTCCTTCCCTCATCCCTCATCACTAACTTCATTTGTTTTTAAGTTCTTATGGTGGTGTGGTCTCCACTTCCTCCTTTATTATATGATTTAGTGGTTGTGTGGCTGTGTGGTGTTTAGTGCAATAGTGTAGATATTCTTCTTCTTAGATAATTAACTTCAAGCTTTGGACAGATTTCCTTAAGGTCATTGTATGATATAACAGAGTATATCATGCATTGAGTGTGATAAAATGTTAAATTTGTTATTATTATAGAATTTGTGTTTGATATGCGTTGATCTGTGTTTGTTTCATTTTTTATCTCTCTATTTCGTTTTTGATCTATGTTGAGGGAAGAAATTGGACTCTTAACCACACTTGGGATTGCGAATCAGGCCCTGTCGTACATGGAACTACGGTCATCGCACATGGAAGTGCGGCTGGGAGGGATGGGAACCGCACTTGGAGCTACGGTTGATGAGTCGTCGCAGTTGGACCTGCGGTTGGTGTTCAACACTTTTGCATGCAGCCGCACTTGGAACTGCGGATGCGGATGAGGCTAGCTGCATCGACCTGCGGTTTACGGTGGCTACACTTGAAGCTGCCGCTTGCGTTTTTATGGTTTCTTTTATTACTTTATTTTTCTTTATTATATTTAATTAAATTTGTATTTACGTTGTTTTAAATTTATAAATTGTAACTCCTTATATTATTTATTGTTTAGTATTTTTTATATTTTTTTTGTAGTGTTAAATTTGTTTAAAAAATATATGTATGAAATATTATGCTAGTATATTTAATTTAGTTTGGTTAATATTTTATATAGTTTTTTGTTAATATTTTATATTTATATATTTTGTAAATTTTATTTTTATGTTATATTTTACGATTAAATAATATTTAATATGTTTTTGGAATATCTTTTCATTTTTTGATTTGTTTTTTATTTTATTTTAAAGTAAAAAAATAAGAAGAGTGAAGGGGTGCATGTAGGGCAGCATATGAGATTTAGGTTTGCTAGTGGTTATGAAATCATTAACTCATCATTAATTTTTATTTGACTTTAATTAATAAATGATTTAATAAATGAAGGACAAATGTGTAAAATGGAAGGTGTAGGAAGAAACAAGTGAGGTGCAGAGAGCATTGCTCTATATACTATAACCACTTGATGAGCTATGGACTAAGTCGCCCACACCTTGATCTATTAAGAGACTCTGTTGGACGGTCGAACTACAATAAAATTAATAAAAAAACAACCATATTAATCATGATCGAGATTATTATCAAATTGAATCTTAATTACTAATCAAAAATTTATCCCCAAATATATCAATACATATTCAAGATCCATGTAGTTGATTACTTTTTATTAGGCATTTATTATTTTTGGACATATATTATTTTGGAATTGAGAAAATCAAAAACAAAGATGTTGACCTAAGTTTGGAGGTTATTCGTGCAAGAAGACTTAACATTAACCTTATAAACTGAAACAAATGTATTTAATGTTATATTAATGATATGTAAAAGTGTATGATAAATTAATAATGTTACAAAAAAATATATTTTTTTTTTAAATTTTGGTTAAATTTCAATTATTACAAAAGTTAACCATAAATTATCATTAACGTTCTATTTATAATATTTTAACTCGTTTACCATATATATAACTAGATGAGCCACAACTCATGTGATTCTCCCAACCTTAAAGTCCATTGATTTAACTACCTGTCAAATGAGTCTTATGTTTTGATTGTCCATCCATGTGTCATTAGATAGGATACATGGATACCGAGTATTCGAATTGTGATAATCAAACCATAATATCTGTTATTTTAATATGTTTCAAACTATAAATCTTGTTTAGAATATGAAATTTAATCTACTTATATATTTAAATAAATTTTAAAATTGATTTTAATACCATATTAATAAATAAATTGTAAATATAATTTAATATCATAAAATTGACATTTATTTATATATTTAAAATTAATTTTATTTTTAGTTGACGAGATTTTCAACTATTACAATAAAATACATTATAAGAAAGTGTTAATTAATAAAAGGTTAAATATGTTTTTAGTCTTTTGGTCGTTTTTGGTTTTCTTCCCTCTTTCAAAATAAGGTACAATTAGTCATCATTATTTTCGAAACGTTCATTTTAGTCATTGAAACTTTGATTTTAGTCCTCATTTTGTTGACTAAATGAGGATCAAATTTTTAACGGTGTTAGTTTTCGAGAACTAAAACGAACGTTTCGAAAAGAATGAGAACCAAATTGTATCTTATTTTGAAAAAGAGACGAAAATAAAAAACGACCAATAATTTATGGACTAAAATCATATATTTAATCCGATAATAAATAATATCACGTAATAAAATGTATAACTTAGAAACTAAATTCAAACTTTGCGAAAAAAGAACAAAATCATATTTTTGTTAGAAGGAGTAGGAGCGTGATGTGATTGTGATTGCGATTGCGAGTGTGAATGTACACTGTTGAATTAATGAGAGAGATGGAAGAGAAGGGGAATGCGTAGGGATAATGACACGTATAAAAGTAAAGGGACAAGTGTCACGTGTTGGAGGTATGGAAGTTGTTGTCTTCCCTTGTAGTTTGTAAATAATTGAAGTGGTTGGGCCCAGACAATAATAGTTGAGGTCACGTGTCCTTGGAAAGGTCAAAAAGGCACAACACCCGTGTTTCTTCCTTTTGCTCTTGTTCTTAGTCCTAAACTAGGTAGAGATAGATTAGCTAAATACATGTCCGTGAAGTGCAGCTCGATGCAATTCCCAAGAGGGAGACTCGTGTCACACCTCATAGTAAAAGCGTCATCAGAAATCATGGTTTCTTCTGCACGCATTCTCTCTTTTCTTCCTTCTTCTCTGTTTCACTTTCTTCAAGCTTCTTCTCATGGCTATCTATCATTGGCCCAGAAAACCCTTTCCAATGTTAGTTCATCTGTCACGCATTTTCTGCTGTCTTTTCCTTTCAACCACACCAAGACGGAAATGACTACTCCAACCATGCAATTACTGAATGATGTTTAATAAATAAATATTTTAAAAAAATAAATGAATCAAATAACTCATTAATTTATGTTCTTTCTTGTTAACAGTCAAATTAAAAGAAAATACAATTACTCGTTATTTATAACATCTAATTTCATTTTATTATTCTTGTACGAGTTTAACAATATGTATAAGATGAAATAGGTAATATATAAATGTTGACGAGTCTAATAATACGTATGATAATAAGTTTATTTTTCAATTTTTTTACATATATAAAAGTTTTTTTTTTAATTTTAGTATATATTTAGTATTTAACATTTCTAAAAAAATTTTGTATTTATTTTGAAATCTCTACCAAGATTAATTAGATACTATTGATTAAACAATGTGTTGATATGCATGTTAAACGAGTTTGAGATTGTTTTTATTTGATTTATGATCAGTTCTCAATTAGGTTATTCTGGAATTGTTTTACATTTGTATTCTTATATTATCTCCTCTTACATTTTTGTATATCATTTCCTATATAAAAAAAATTAAAAATAACAAACGCATTGTGTTTCGGCTGGATCCGGGCGGACCCTACCAAAAACAAACTTCAGAATCGGACGAACGTCTCCGAGTGGTCGAGTCGGGCGGGCGGACGCTTTCTCTCCAGCGGACGGGCGGACGTTCGATGACGGACGAACGCGAACAGTACTGACCGGACGAACGCTTCCTGTGCTGCTCCTCACTCCAAGCTGGGCGGACGCTTTCTGTGCTGTTCCTCACTCCAAGGTGGGCGGACGTCCTCCACTCCTGGCGGATGATCCTTGCTTTCAGCTTCAAGCTGGGCGGGCATCCTCCCTCTCCTCGGCGCTGCTCCAACCTCCCAGTTGGGGAGGGGCCGGGTACCTGCTAAAGGCACTCCGACGCTCAAGTCAGTTATATGACAGAACGATTGTGATGCGTGTATGCATCGTTATCAAGTTAGTTCAGAGTTCATACCTGAGACCTTTATTTATAGTGAGTTGTAATGGGCTTTTACCTTTTGGGGGCCTCGGAACGGCCCAATAATACCTTAATCTTTATTAAGGACTTTAACGCGTCATTAGCATTTAACCGTGTAATCAGCAAAGTGCGTCGGTTGGGAATGATGGTCGGTCAGGGATGTTACCCTAGGTGGGCGTCCAGCTCTTGGGCGGACGTCCAGTTCTTGGGCGGACGTCCTCTCCTTGGGCGAACGTCCTATTTTGGGCGGATGCTCCACATTGGGCGGACGCTCTACATTGGGCGGACGCTCCACATTGGCGAACGTCCTACTCTATGGGCGAACGTCCTACTCTCGGGCGAACGTCCACTCGGGCGGACGTCCTACTCTTGGGCGAACGTCCTATTTTGGGCGGATGCTCCACATTGGGCGGACGCTTCGCATTGGCGAACGTCCTACTCTATGGGCGAACGTCCTACTCTCGGGCGAACGTCCACTCGGGCGGACGTCCTACTCTTGGGCGAACGTCCTATTTTGGGCGGATGCTCCACATTGGGCGGACGCTCCGCATTGGGCGGACGCTCCCCATTGGCGAACGTCCTACTCTCGAGCGAACGTCCACTCGGGCGGACGTCCTACTCTTGGGCGAACGTCCTATTTTTGGGCGAACGTCCTTCTTGGGCGTACGTCCAACTCTTGGGCGAACGTCCACTCGGGCGGACGTCCATTACTTGGGCGAACGTCCTTCTTGGGCGGACGTTCCACATTGGGCGGACGCTCCAAATTGGCGAACGTCCTTCTTCTTGGGCGGACATGCCAACCTTGGGCGGACGTCCACCTCTCAGATGGTTGGCTGCTCGTTCGGTCCTGATTCCTGGGCGGACTTCCTTGGACGGTCGTCCGGTTTCTAAGGACGGACGGTCCAGACTATTTGGCGGACGTCCGGATTACTGGGCGGGCGTGTCTTATGCCGGGAGGACCTATCAGTACACATTGTAATTATTTATTTATGTACCAAATATATAACTATTATTTAAAAAACACTCATAACGTACACACAAATATCTGTATTTATATTTTTCAATTTACTACTAGATTTATTTTAAGACTGTAAAACTTATTTTACTTTTATGTATGACAATAGAATATTTAATTAATTATTTTCAATACACGTGAAACTATTAATCGTTGTTTGATTTATATTTAAATTATTTATTTTGATTGGTTCAATTATAACATATTATTTTTCGAAACAATTCTATATTAAAGCACATTCTATTAAGAAAATATACAAGGTTAGATGCATTTTTACAATCAAATAATAAAATATTATTATTTAATATTATTATACAATGAGAAATTTAAAAGTTATTACATAATTTCCAGTTTCTTGCAATTCTTTATGAGCAAGAAAACATAGCTGGATACAACTGCTCAAGGAAAATAAAAGAAAATGCACACATGTCAAACTAGTCTCCAAAAATTATAGTTTTCAAAACGGGTCACCCCGCCTGATCTAGCTCGGTTGGTCACTTAGTGAGTCAACCTAACCCGATTCATTTATTAGCGAGTCAGAAAAATTCGAACTTGACCCGACCCATCACGGATTGATGGGTTAACGAGTTTACTCACTAACTCACTTAATTACAATTTTTTTTAAATAAAAAAAATTACAAACTTTCTACAATTCAAATATAAACAAATTTCACTCCGGATGTTTAATTAATTTTGAAAATAAAAAAACTTAAATAACTTTTTGAAACAAAAAAAATAATAAATATCTTTTTATAAAATTAAAATTAAATTTTAATAAAATAAAATTAGGTAGGTGGATTGATGGACCAACTCAATCCATCACGAATTCAATCTACAAAATCCGAATTTAAATAAACTTAGTTAAATTCTTATTTACTTAAAAAAGTATAATTTTTTAAATCTAATCCGATCCGAATCCTTGATAAACTAAATTAACTTTCGAACTGTGATTACTTTTACGGTTGTACCAAAAACAGAGCTCTACCAAAAATAGAGCATAGTAAATGTATAAATACCTACAGCTGTCAATCAAGAGAAAAACAAAATAGTGGTAGGTCCACCAACATTACTTTCTGTGCCATTACTGAAAATGGCAACTTTTTTACTTTACCAACTACGTAACCTACGTTATTTGCTCTTAACCCCTCTATTAACTAACATTCTGGAATTTCCATTTTTGGAACTCGATGATTTTTAGAGTAAATAAAATTTTCTTGTTGAAATGTTGGTAAATTGGAGTTGAATCTTGGTTTCAATGATTTTTAGACTAATTAAAATTCCCTAGTTGAAATGTTGGTAAATTGGAGTTGAATCTTGGTTTTAATGTTGTGGGAAATGTTGAAAATGTCTTATTGTGTTGAAATTGAAACTAGTTTCAACATAAAATTTTAAGAGAGTAAATTTATTACTAAGACTCTAAAAGACGTCATTCTTAAATGAAAGAAGGCCAAGTTATTAAAATTTGTAGATTTATAAATAATTAAATCACACGTAATTGTCAAGTAAATCCAACTTTCACATGTAATTATTCCACAGAAAAAAAAAACTTACGAGCAAATATAACAAGAAAACCTAAATAACCTTATAGTTACACTAGCGTGAGATAGATACCACCTTTCAAGATAAACCGAGCCGTCATCGCGTTTTAAATAACAATAGTAAATATATAATTTATGTTTAATTTATTTATTTTTTATTTTGAATCTTCATTCTTGTATTAATTTTTTTTATTAATACCGATCTAATTACTATCCAAACTCTACTAACATTATTTAGTAATTTAATTAGAATGATTTTATGTTTTAAACCATTCGATCATGATAGTTTGAATTTTTTATAAAAATATTATCTCACTCAATTAATATAATAAAAATATCATTTTACTCATAAATAGATTAATTATCTTTTCAACTTATAGACTGAAGAGAAAATACCATATAATAGTAATAATAATATATTTTGATAATGAAATTATAAAATTAACTTTCTTTCTGATGATCATATACTTTTCTATTAGTTTGTTTTCGGTTTCTAATTACGAAAGCAGAGATATAAAATTGTGAATCAAATATGTAATTCTAAATTAAAAATTTAATTTTTATATTCTTAAATAAGTTACTTACTGTTTTAAATCTTAAGTATAATTGAGTTAAATTTTCTTAACAGGTTTTGGATATATTTTTTTCATTAATAAAAATGTGATTGAAACATGAATGCTAGTATTTTCTTACACATATAATAAAATTGGATGTGAAATAGAAATTTAAATATTTTTAACACAAAAAATTGTTTTTATAAAGTTAATGAATATAATTAAAATACTTGTTTAAATTAATTTTAATTATGGATTTTACGCTTTACCTAAGCGAGTTGTCTTTAACTTTACAATAAGAGTAGTTTATTAAAAAAAATATAAGTTTTATTACATAAGGTATATATTTTATTAAAATTACTAATTTAGCATAGTGTACTCAGCCCATATAGATTGAGAGGTGTTGGTATGAAGAGAATTGGATAGTGTACTCAGCCCATGAAATTTATAAGTACCCAATATCAAATCGATATTACCTAAAAAGTCTAAATGGAACTATGATTCTTGTCTCCGTGGGAGACAAGACAATCTTGTTCATGCAGCATAGAACCATTCCATAAGGACAAAATTCTTTCTATAAAGAAACTAACATCGGTGCATATATAAGATTCAACCTTATAACTTTTTATGAGTAGTTGATTAATTTTTGCTTAATGCTACTTATGATCCTAAAAATATAAAATAGAAAATTTTTTTATTGAGATATAAAAGAAACGTGTTATTGTGTAGTTTTTTTTAACGTTTGTTAGAATAAATTCATTTAATTCCTCAATAAGTATCTTTAAAAATTAGTACAATATTCAGTGAAAGTATAATATTTAGAATTTGTTTCCCTAATGTAACACATTTACACAATATTTTTTCTACATTACTGTTTTTTACAATAATTATTTAAATAACATTATTTATCGTTTATGGCCAAAATTTGGTGATTTCTTTTAAAGTTACTGATAAAACATTTCCTTTAAATATTATTCATAATATTTATCTAAATAATATTAATTACTATTTATAACCAACATTCAGTTCGAGATTATATTTTGACATAACTAAAAGAATATAATTTTAACTTAATTTTTTTTAACATCCCAAATTTATAGTTTTAACATTGAAATTATCACTTAAGCTTAAATGAAACACATAAAATATGATTACAGTTATCTAAAATATAATCATAATTTAAATTTTATATACAAGATATTCTATTCATAAAATTATCTAAACATAAACTAATAGTTATTCAAAACAGCAAAAATTAAATCAATATTGCTCTAGTTATATAAACGTCAATATCCTCAACACCTCGTACCTGCTCAATTGAAACATCTTCATATGTTCACATAATTAGTTGCAAAAGAAAAAGATTAAAACAAAATAAACAAGCAGAAGCAACAAGGTAAGTTAATTTATAAAAGATTCAAGATATGAAATTAAACCAATTCCAAATATAACAATTATATTATCCAATTCATGTGTGTGT
>NW_025906241.1:12134-34814 GCF_018835915.1 Vigna umbellata | reverse complement strand
AGAGAGAGAGAGAGAGAGACTTTGACCATTCGAATACATGTATTGTTGTCGAACTACTTGAGGACTCGTGCATGTGTGGTAAAACAACATATTATCCAAACTACCACACAAGGCTAATGTGTCAACATCTATGGTCAAACTGATCCCAAACTAAGGATACTCTGCTACTCCTTGCAACACAATCATCCCTTTCTACTTGAGGTTAGATGGTATTGGAGTGTCATAAACGTTTCCCATTTCAAATATCTTACTACAATACATTACACATAAGCACAACACAAGGATGTTCCCCATTGACTATCTTTCATCACATACTTAAATTGAATACCCTTTTATCATTTTCATTCACAAGACAGGCATAAATTTATCACAAACTATATGTAGAATCTAAAATATAATTACATTAAAATGTAATTAGATCATTTGCAATAAGAGTAAATGCCAAAATAAGCATTAAAAGAATCCATAAAACCAAGAATAATTGCAAAGCATGCAGACTTGGAAAAGAATCTTGGTCTGAGCGACACCTCCTTGCCGCTGAGCGTCATTCTTTGTGCAAACCTGGCGCCTCAACACCACATTGGTGCCATTAAGTGTTACACCAAAAGTTTAGCAACTTCGAGTTTCCTCTTGATGCAAACAGGACCAACTCAAATTATCCAATTTGTATCGTTGACAATATAATTGATTTCGAAACTTGTTTATCCTTCATTTAATACAAATTTGGTCACTTGGTTAATGACTTGATCTATTAGATCCACCTAACTATTAATAGATTGAAAAATTGATTCATATATTTTGGAGATATTATTAATTTTTTTTATTTCTGAATTTCTTTGTCCTTTTTATTAATGATATTTTAAATATTTATTTTAAATTATTTTGAAATAAAATTTGTTAAATAAGTATAAATTTTTAATATTAAATTAAGAAATTAATTAAATTTTCAATTTTCATTATCCAATAATGCTATTATTAAATAATTTAAAATATTATTAATTTTAAATCAAAACAATTTATTACACAAAAGAAATATTATTCATAAGAAATATATTATTTTAAATAATAACTATATCATTAAACAACCACAATTTTTAGACACTAACACAGTTAGACATGTATTGACTAAGTTATGTATCATTTTATAAAATAAAAATTATTAATTTATAAAATAATTTCTATTATAGACAAAAAATAATTAGTTTCTAATACTTATTATTATTAATTCTAAATTACTCTATAATTTTAAATTAAAAATTAGTTTAAACAGTAATTTTTGATAAATAAAAAGACTGATAATAAATATTAGAAACTAATTTAAATTTTACTTCATAAATTAATTATATTTTTTTATTTATAATAAAACCGTTTTAAATATCAATAATTTATAAATAATATATAAATTAGTTACTTTAGTGACTCAACATTTTTTTTTATCTCTAGAGTTAGATGTTATTTAATAATTTTTTAATAACGTTACTTTTATTAATATCAAAACTTAATTCAATATATAATTTCACATGTTACCTTGTTAATTAATTGATATATTAAAATTATTATAAAATTTAATGAAATTGTAAAATTTTATTGAAAATTATGTTGCTTTAAAAGTAATCATTGCATTTCCATCCCGAAAGGTAATCATGTTATGTAAAGAAATGTTATGAATTTATTGAAATTCGTTATTATTTAAAGGAATTATAGATAAAATGTCTTCATTGTGAAGGTTTTAATTTCGAGTAATTCTCACTGTATTTTTTTCTTCTTCTTTTTTTCTACACTCTTAAAGTTATTTGTTATTTTTTTATTAATAATTAATCGATTTTCAAAAATCGATTAAGAACAAAAATCACTAAAATTTTAATCGATTTTCAAAAGTCAATAAATCTTAACCAACCTTTTAAAGTTGATTAAAAAAATTCTTTAACTATCTTTTTAAAACTAATTAAAAACAATTCTTCACTGACTTTCAAAAGTAGTTAAGGTTTTCATTTTTATAATTTTTCTTTAGTTTATTTTTCATTTAATAATAATAATAATAAAATATGTTAAAAAATTAAATTTAGTATTTTAAATTAAAAGATAAAATTAAAAAAAATTATTTGTTTTAATTTAGTAATAATAAAATTATTCTTTCATTTAATAAATGTATAATTAATTTAATATTTTAATTTATAAAATTTATTTATCAAACAAAAATAAATAGAACATATTAAAAAATTAAAAACAAAAAACTTTAAAAAATATGTTAATTGAATATGTTAACGTATTTTCAAACAGGGTTAACGTATTTTTTTTAAATGTTTTTATTTATTTATTTAATATGTTTTATTTATTTTAAAAATAATATTTTTAAATTAAAATATTATTGTATATAAAATTATATAAAGAATGTTAATTAATTACATATTTATTAAATTGAAAAAATATTTTTTGATTATTAAATTTAAATAAATAATTTTTTTAATTTTGTTTTTAAATTTAAATTAATTTTTTAATTTTTTTAAATATATTTTATTATTATATTTATTATTAAATGAAAATAAAAAAATAAATTAAAAAATTAGAAAATAATGTTATTCAAATTTCGAAAATTGACTAAGTAAATTTCAAAAATTGGATAAGTAAAATTTTTAATTAGTTATCGAATGTTAATAATTATTAGAGAAATGAGTATAATTGAAATTTTGGAATTATATAACAAAATTTTGGAGATACGGGAAGAATTGCTCTTACATTCCTTGTATGAATCATGGCAAACCAGGTCATGTTCTCTATAATGGATTTTAAAATTTAAAGATAAAATTTTCTATTTTTATTTTGCAATTATCCGAAATATATGGACGAGAATAACTGAAAATAACAAGTGAGATATTTACCAAGAGTTCCATCAGATCTTAAATGCCTGGGATATTTTTTCCTATCGCTTTGTCCGACTCAAATCTTTATGTACTTGATTGGAGGCTGTTGAATATTTTTATATTTATTTTTAAAATATAAAATAATTTATATGGTAAATAATAAGGTTTAATTTTTTAATTTCTATATTAAATCTCATTGCATTAAGAAATATGTTTCTATTGCACGAGAAAAGAATATTTCTCCTAACCCTCACGTTTTTAAGTACCAACTTAAAATCCAAACTCAAAATACTCAACTGTAATTTTTATTTTAGTCTCTATGTATAATTCTAGCCACTATGAGTAAAATATTGCTATTTTAAACCTATAAATAAAATATTAATTAAGTTTAACAGAAAAAAAGTTAATAAAAACAAAAAATAAAATAGAAACTAAAACTAAAATGTATATTATGATATTTAAAATATAATTAAGGACTTTACCATTAAAATCAAAGGTGACTACATAGGAGATATTTTTGACTGAAAGAAAAATATCTTAGAAAAATCTGAGACTACATGTTTTGCACTGCAACGAGACATCAATGAATGAATAAACCATATGTACATATAGCTTTATTATTATTATTATTATTATTAAAAACTTCTAATATAATTACTTGCATCAATACAAAATTTGAATTAATCAAAATTTTCAATATAATTTTACTATTGATATTTTTACTTTCATATAAAATAATATTTAATAAATGAAAAATAATATTAAAACTATAAAAAATAATCATCAATTCATTCTGAAGGTTGTACAAAGTTTAAGATATGACAGCTGTTAAGGCCTTTCTTTCTTTCCTTCCCAACAGTAGCCACCAATGCAGCTTCCGGTGGGACCCATCCCACCATTTCTTTCGCAACCAATTAACTCGTGAAACTCCTCACAATCATTGATTACTCTCATTAATTCTTGTTGGGAGCCTAGCATGCAAATAATGCAAATAATTAACACTAGGAATATATTCTTACCAATTTCCATCTAGGTAAAAAACAATAATTAATCTTTATAAATTCTTTCAAAAATACTCATTTACCTATAATACCCTTAATAATAAATATTTAATATGCATATATAAGTTTAAAATAACAATTTGTCTTTTTTGCTAAAAATATTAAGTGATATCATTATACTACTATGTATTGTGAAGGATATTAAGTTTAATAACTTATAAATAAACATAAACATATTTAAAAAAAAAGGAAATTAGTATAAAGTGTTATACATAGGCAAGTTGTATATGTAGAAATATAAAATATTTACGAAAATGATCGTACAAAAAACTTATAGAAGGCGATTTATAGTAAGTATATTTTCTTTTGTTTATTAAAAGTTAGTATAAAATTTCATGTCTTATATTTTACTGAACGGATTATTTATGATTTTAAAGAAATTTAATTAATAAAAATATGTGTATTTGAAAGAATAGGACAAAAAGTGTGTTATCATTACTTTTCTAGTTCATTAATAACCTTATTATGAGGTAAAAGTTACCTGATAAATTGAAACTTGACAAATTAGTAGAAGAAATCAAAAGTATTTCTGGAGTTTATTTTTCTTTTAATATATATTTGAAATCATTTACAATAATAAGTTTTTTATTTCTTACGAGTTTAGGCATTCTTTTTAAATCAGCCGCTACACGTTAACAAGAAACTTTACTAAACTTGTTTAAAGGGACATGTTAACTGAAAAATATTGTCAAATATTATCTCCATTACCCCCAATAATTACACTCTTTCTTTTATTTGGAAAGGTTCTTCTTTCTTACGCACTCTCCAATTATTAACAGTTTGAAAACTCAAAACCAAATTGAGAGCGATTGACAAAGAAGATGGTTCAAATCAAATTGGATGCATTTATTAGGCGTTTTGGGTGCAGTTTTTATTTTTTATTTTAATTCAAATTGTAACTTAATGTAGATAAATTATAAAACAAAAACTCCAGGTTTTCAATTAGAAAAAAAATAGTAATTAAATTATATAAGTTATATGAAAATGAAATGAAACTGTCTGTAGTGTTTTGCGGTGATAAAATCAAAACCTACATACTCTCTGTGACTCCATGGAAAAAGCAAACGAAACGGTTCAGTTCACGGCCATTCATTCATGCTTTCAACGAATCCTCACCTACCAGTCTAGGATTTACGTGACAGCGTCAATTTCCATGGAAAAAGCAAACACATTTTTTTCAAATCAAAAATTAAACAACAAATTAATATGTGAATTAAAGTTAAATTCATGTTTCACCACATGCGAAGAAGAAAGATACCACTACCAAAATAAAATAATAATAATAATAATAATAATAATAATAATAATAATAATTCTCTTATTTATTGATTGAATAATAGCGAAGGATTGGAATGTTCAGGGAATATTAGAACTGAAAATTTGAGGATCGAGTTTCGTCCTACATACAGGACAAAGTGGGTGATTGGAGAGCCATGTATCAGCGCAATGGACATGGAAGCCATGGTTGCAACCAGGAACCAGTCTAGCCGGTTGCTCGCCTTCGATCTCGTCGAGGCAGACGGCGCATTCAGTGCCCAAGACCAGTTCTTTGCCGGTAATTTTAGGAAGCTTCTCTAGCTCTAGGGAAGAGAGACCCTTGTCAGCGACCTGCTTCACCGGTAAGGCGTTACCAGGGGGGTGGTGGCGGGTGGTGGCGTACCACAGAAGGCACATGTAAACGATGAAAACCGCACTCATACCGAGGCAGGGCAAGAAAAGCGCGAGAAGAACCGAATCAATCATTTCGCTTTCTCTGGCTTTGGGCTTTTGAATCGCTCACTCGAACCTTTGTCCGATTCCAAAACAGAATTTATCTAATGCGGTGGTGGGGGTTGGTAGAGCAGCACCCAAGGAATCGGGTATTCACGCCATGTACCCTGCATATCGCACTTTCTTCGCACAGGCTTATGCCCTGTTTGGAAAACAAGAACACAAGAAAACAAAGATCCAATCAAAGATTACGTATGGCGAAGTGATGAAACTGCGAGTGGTGACGGAAGAAACAAAGGAAGGAGTTATTAATGCTTTTGGGGTTTGTTTGTGTGAGTGAATGAGTCCTGTAAATTTATATATATACGCATGAGAAGAGTGGCCAACAAGATTTTTCTTTCTCGACCGATGGACTCAGCACAGCTGTATTTGAGTTAATATCTCATCATCACTCGTCAAATATTTAACACACATCTTTGTTACTTTCTTTCACCCTATTTATTGTTCATATATCACATATTCTCTTCAACATTTATTATTTCATTATTCTTATTTAAAACTTATACTAAAATTAATACATTCAATCAATATTGCTCACATGTTTCTCATATGTTCTACCATGAGATTAAATCATAGGTCAAATTATGTATGATCTTTTATGTTATAATAACCATGTGTTTAATGTTTTAGCTGGCACACGTTTTTCTTATACATTTATAATTTTGTTGTTACCAACTATTTTGATATTTTACGGAACCAATTTAAGAGCTGTAATATGTTTTAAGAAACTAGCTTTTAATTTGTGTGCTGTATGAGATAAATATTTCGTTTTTATAATTGAATTTATAATTAATACATATTTTAAATATGTAAATAGTTATTGTTGAAAATTATATTCTCTCAATATAAATAGCATATGCTAAACCACAACAAATTTGGTTATTATTTCCCAAAAGGTTTGAAGTTTTCTTTTAAGTAGATACTTCTCGAGGGTTTTTTTTCTCAATGTTATTTTTAATACTTATATTTCTGACTTGATTTTAATATTTTAAAATTGTGATAAAGTATTGATAATAAACGTGTGTCTATAATTTACATTACTGTATATTCTTAAATTGATAATAATGTAATTACGTATATTCTCAATTTAAAGAATCACATCTATAATAATCTTCAATACATATAATATGGTAGTAAAGTAATTTATTTTAAAATATGTGTACTGAATAGGTTTAATTAAAGAATATTAGTAATTATCTCAGCTTCTTATTATTAGGGTGGTTTTTTACATAAATTACTTTACAAATACTGTAAACTTTGTTGGTCACATTATAACTTTATTTAGTGGAGGGATTTAAGTTATTATTGAAGTTAGTATAATACTTTATACATCATATATAGGTATTCAAACACAACATCAAGTAATTTTTTACATTCTATTAAGATAAATTTAATTATAATTAAAATATAATTTATATTTAATTTAATTTATATTATTTTATAATTTATTTATATTTCATTTTAAAAATATATATTTTTTAATATTTATGTATATACATAAATATTCATAAGTTTTAAAAAAATTATAAATATTTTTTAAGTAAGTATCCCATGAAAAAACATAAAAATAACAAGTTATATATTTTTTATTGCAATTTGATAATAGATGAACATTATGGTGTCATTTTTATAAATTATATTTCATAGTATCACATATATAAAATTTAATGTGTATTCAATCATTTTATCATACATATATCCCACGTGTATAAAAAGAAAAATAAAAACATGTTAACTTAATTGCTTTTAAATAAATGTTAGTTCAAACATTGAAAAGTAACATCTATGATATTTATCACATATAATTGGACAATTAAATACCAATGAGTTTCTTATATCTATCACACATTATTCACGTTTTTTCATATATTGATAACTTTCTTACAGTGTTGTAATTTTATCATATTTGTTAGTAAAGTGAGAATAATCTGTCTTTTTTCCCATTAAACTTAGATTCCATCGCATTTTGTGCCTTTATTTCGTGTGTGTGTATATATATATATATATATATATATATATATATATGAATTTAAATAGAATGTACTAACATTAAATATAAATTCTATGATCAAATCCACATTGTCATAAAAATTACTCTGCAGATAGTAGTCTGTGATGAATTATGCACATAAAATAAATTAGTCTGTGATTAAAATGTTGTTTTTGACTATGATTATTGTGCTAGATTTGATAATAGGATATTTTCTAAAGTTTAAAGTAAATAACTTGAAACAATAATAAATTAGGATAAAATCTACGTAAGAAGGAAACGTCCATTGGGCCGTACGTGTGTACCTGTGGGCGAGGATGGATTTGTGGAGTAGCAACGGAAAAGAAAGATTTGCAGATGATATTATTAATGTCATATATTGAGATTGAAATGAGGAGACAATGTTAAAGTGGGACCAATCTGGTTCCTCCTCAAAAAGAAAGCTCTTTCGATTGGTCATCCACATGGTTAATGCCTCTTCCAAACAACACACGCCGTTAATGACTCAACCCATTCACCACCAAACGCATAACATAAGGACCCTTCAACTTGACCATACCACCCTGAGGTTGCCTCTTTCCACTTTCCACTTTTCTTCCTTTCCTTTTTTCACTATTAATGTACATATATATCTTTCAAATAATTCACTCACTAAGAATATCTTCTAAGTTTTCTTTTTCACATGAATTATAGGAATAATACTACAAATTTTACTATTTTTACTGTCAAAATAGGTCACCTGATCCAATCCGGCCCGACCCACCACAGATTGACTAGCAAGCCGAAAAAAATTCAAACTCAGACTCAACCCACCATGGGTTGGTAGATTAAATAGGTTGATTTACTTGCTTATTTAATTACATTTTTTTAAAATCTAAAAAAAATTATAATTTTAGTGTAATTCAAATTTAAATAATTTCATTCTAAAATGATGTTAAACTTACCATTCAAAATAAAAAATTAACATAAAACTCAAATATAATCCAAAAGTAAACCCAAAATACGAATAAATAAGTTTATAATATTGATAATTTTTGTGTCACCTATCAATCTATAAGATTAGGGTTTTGAATGGATAAATTTACAATATTTTGCTCTCATGAAACATCTTTTTCTTTATTCTCATTTACAATACAATAAAAAAATGTTAACTAATAATATTGAAACACAAAAACAATAAATAATTAAATTAAAGTAAGTGGGTTGATGAGTTAACTTGGTTCACCACGGGTTCAACCCGGATGAGCCGGATTCTAAGTGAATCGAGTTGAAAATTGACCCGTATAAAAAAAATTCATTTTTTCAAACCCAACACGGCTCGAATCTATGGGTCGGGTTGACTCGCATGTTCTAACCTATTTTGACAAGTATAAATGGATTATAAACTCTTCTTTTTCTTTATTTCATCATAACTCCTTAAATTGTCTTTTGGCCACTGTTCACTTGAATGAATTTGAGGGAAAGTGATTGAATGAATTTGAGAGGATTTGAAGGTAAATTTTTTGTTGTTTATTTGAGTGGATTTTTGAGGTAAGTCAGAGTGGATTTGGAAGTAAATTTTGTGAGAATTAGTATAAAATTTGATTGATGTGATAGTTTAAAAAAATTAAAGTAAGTGGGTTGGTGAGTCAACTCAGTTCACCACGGGTTCAACCCGGATGAACCGGATTCTAAGTGAATCGAGTTGAAAATTGACCCGTATAAAAACATTCATTTTTTTCAAACCCAACACGGCTCGAATCTATGGTGGGTCGGGTTGACTCGCATGTTCTAACCTATTTTGACAAGCATAAATGGATTATAAACTCTTCTTTTTCTTTATTTCATCATAACTCCTTAAATTGTCTTTTGGCCTCTGTTCACTTGAATGACTTTGAGGGAAAGTGATTGAATGAATTTGAGAGGATTTGAAGGTAAATGTTTTGTTGTTTATTTGAGTGGATTTTGGAGGTAAGTTAGAGTGGATTTGAAAGTAAATTTTGTGAGAATTAGTGTAGAATTTGATTGATGTGACAATTTAAAAAAATTCACTTTTAAATCTAGTCTCATTTACCTCCAAAATCCATTCAAATAAACAATAAAAATTTATCTTCAAATCCTCTCAAATTTATTCAATCACTCTTTTCCAAATCCATTCAAATGAACAAAAGCTTAGAGTATAAAAAAATGTTAGTTAATAAAATACGAGCTCATGTGAGATTAACAAGTATAACATATTAAGGTAACTATTTAGTATGTTTCTTCTTTTCCTTATGAGATTACAATTAAGGAAAGATATTGTCACTGCAGAAATTTAACTTTCATGAATCACACTTTGGTTATTATATAATATGAGAGTTAGTTTTAGTATTTAATTTGATAACTATTTAAGATGTGTGAAAATTGTGAAATTATTGCGTAAAGTTGTATGTTTATGTGTTGTTGAGATTATGAGACGTGTCTTATGTGTGATATATTAGTGTTTATGAGCTTTTATGATTGTAAAGTGATTTTTATTATAATGCATTTTAAATTAAATCAGTATATGTCTAATGCAAAGATGGGGTAAAGTAATGTTTTCTTTAAGCGTTTTGTGTTGAATTAAAAAAAAAAGGAGTTTGAAATAATTCGATGAAATGAGCATAATTTATTCTAGGATTTAATTTCTAACGGTGTGTATAAAAGGAGAGTTAAAAAAAGTAATATTTATTTTAATATTTTAGGTTTGAAAGAATTTTCTCCCGGAATAGTTTCATTAAAAAATTATATATATATATATATATATATATATATATATATATATATAATTTAAACATCTTCTTTGTATAAGATTTTTAAATATAAAATTTGAATATGTATTGAAGGGTTCCTTAAAAGCAAAAGTAACGTATGAATTAATAACGAAAGGACGATGATACTTTGACAATATTTTTTTAATAATATTTTAACATTATTTACATGTTATTCTGTGGTTGGTCTATATTGATATTTATATAATTATTATTATTGATTGGAAAATAATTTTAAACTAATCACATAATGACACGTAAACAATATTAAAATATTATAAAAAAATATTGTCAATAGTATCGTTATGATATGGAAATTGCAGAAGAAGACAAGGAACCCTGAAAACATACGATTGATTATTTGAAAATTGGAACACTGTCTTTGAAGCCGTGGACAGAGTGGAGCACAATTGACTAAATTTAGGCTTCTTAACCTTAAAATATGCTCTCTGAGTCAGCTAAGTGTCTAACAACATATTTATTTTTCAATCGGAACGATTTAAATAAATTAAATTTTAATTGATTAATTAAAACATAAATTTTGAGTTTAATTCGAATTTGGTAGGTTCCATCAAAAGATAAACATGCCATGAATATATGTCTTCAAGCTCCTTTTCTGTTCTCATTATATTTCTTTTTTGTTTTTCAAGGGCGGCTGTTAAAAAGATACAATATAATAATAATGAATTATTTCTTAAAAAATCAATTGTATATTTATTAATTTTTCTTCTTTTTCGTTTTTCTTAAATCAAAGACTCTTGTCCTCCTCATTTGATGTTTCACTTTGATATTTTCATTGTGTTTATCCATTTCCTATCAAAATTATTTTTTATTTTTTTCTTCTTATTAAACATATATAAATGGGAAAGGGAATAGGTGTACTTTACTCATTGTTATTTTGTGAAAATAATAAACTTGTCCATTGGATGTACTTCATAGTCAATGAGAAACAAACATGTTATGATGTGACGACACCTCATGGTGGCTACAAACTTTGTAATCTAAAGATATCAATTAAGCAAGACTTTCAAGGCTATCTCCAATACGTGGTTTAAAGGGATTTAAATTTTACACACATTTTTATTTAATTTTTTATACTTTCTTAAATAAATTTGATATTTATAGTTTTATCTTGATTTAAGAAACAAACGAGTGTATTTTGATTACATGCATTCAACTATTTTGAGCGTTAGTGAGTTATCTCACGAAGAGTCAGTTCAAATATTCAGTCATGTGTTTTTAGTGAGCAGATTCAATTTATGTTTTAAAATATTGAAATAAAATTTCTTAAAATAAAGTATGTTAATAGATTTTATCATTATATTTCTTAAAGTTAAAGTTTTGACTAAAAATTAATGAAATTTTAAATAAATAAAAATTTTAAAACATAAAGTTAAAGAATTCTTTCGACTAGTTCAATTTTTGAATTAAAAAAATTCTTAATTTGTATTTGAAAACTTTAGTTTTAACTTTATATATTTTATATTTTGATAAAATAAGAAAGATAAATATTATTTTGCTAGAAATATAAAAAAGATACCATTATATTAAACTTACAATAGGTGGTTTTCTTAATTAAAAACTGCAAATATAGTATTTTGTGAAAAATTAAAGAAAGAAATATTTTAAGTAAATGATTGAGTGTCGCTCACGATCAGGAAGAAGATATTATTCATCCTGGTACCACATATAGCTTTTACGTTAGCGGATGCATCCGGCGTCAATCACATTCATCATTGCAATATTTAGGGGTTTACAGGTGCCTAGCTTGCAATTTCAAATTCATGCTTTCCGTAGGGAAGAAGAAAAAGCAAATTGTATTTTTTAAATTTAGGGTTAAATATGTTTTTATTCCTTAAATTATTGATCGTTTTTTATTTTTGTCCCTCTTTTAAAATAAGGTACAATTTAGTCCTCATTCTTTTCGAAACTCTAGTTTTAGTCCTCGAAAACTAACCTCAAAAATTACCACATTTTTAACGGTGTTAGTTTTCGATGACTAAAACCAAAATTTTGAAAAGAATGAGAAGCAAAATTGTACCTTATTTTGAAGGAGGGATGAAAACCAGAAACGACCAATAGTTTAAGGAGTAAAAAGATATTTAACCCTTAAATTTATACTTATTTGAGCTTCTATATTTTAGTGTCCTGTTTTTATTTTTATCAATTTATTATTTATAAAACTCAATATCATATTAATTATATTTTAATGTTATTTATATTACGTTTAATAATTTTATATTACTTAAAAATTGAAGTTTAAAATAGTTTAAATATTTTTTCTTTCATTACTTAAAAATTGAAGTTTAAGACAGTTTACATAATTTTTTTTCATTTATTAAAATATTTAAAAAAAAATAAAATTAGGATATAGTTTTAGTTTTCAAAATAAATAATATTTCAAATATACGATTGATCTAATAACATTATTTAATAAATTTGATATCGAAATAAATGTATTTTTAACTTAATTTATACATAAAAAAGTATATGAGTCTTCACATCTAAATTAGTTTAAAGTTAGGAATGTGTACCATTGTCGTTTGGACGAACTCAATTTATCTGAAAGAACCAATGATTTTTATTTGTCCATTATTAAAACCTTCAAGAATGAAAATCTATCCTAGGCCAATCCAATAAAATTCAGTATAAACATAAATTCGCAATATTATTAAAAAAAGACAATTTTGTAAGAAATGCATAAGATCAAGATTAGTTAAGTTAATTTTCCACTACTTTCTGTCTCAAGAAATTTAAGTATTTTTTTAATCTATAACCAAACTTACTGTAAATAAGAGAGAATGATAAAAAAATTCACGTAGAATTAAAAATTCTCTGACTTCAAGATATTTTAACTTTAAACTGAAACATAATACAATTGAGTTTTTGTATTTATTAAAAATATTAGAGAAAACGACTTAATCTTGTTTAAAAACTTAACCGTAAAAATCATAAACATAATTGTACTTTAAAGAAATAAAAATTGATGTTTTAAAAAAGGGTTAAATATGTTTTTAGTCTCTAAAATATTGACCGTTCTGGTTTTCGTCTCTGTTTCAAAGTAAGATACAATTTGGTCCTCATTCTTTTCGAAACGTTCGTTTTAGTTCTCGAAAATTAAACACTGTTTAAAAATTTGGTCCTCATTTAGCAACAAATGAGGACTAAAACCAAAATTCCAAAGACTAAAACGAACATTACAAAATCATATTTAATTCTTTAAAAAAATTAACTAATATTTTCTGACAGATAGTAATAGTTATTGGTTGAATGTCAAGGATTCACCTCCAATCAAATTAAATTACATTATTTTTTTTTTAATCTAAACAACATCACAATTTTTTTCTATCTTTTTAAATTGATCTACTCACTCTTTCTCTCTCCAGAGTTTAAACACAACCTAAATATTTAAATGCACACACGAGAAAGGAGATAAAAAGCTTGACCACAGTTCCAATTATGGCTCCCTCTACTTTTTGCCACCCATTCTCTTCAATTAATCACTCTTTCGAAAACGCTTTTTATTTGACTGGTTTGGTAGTGCCGCTCCCACTCTAATACTCACCTTGGTCTGATTTTTCTTTCTTTCGCAATCTTTTCACAAACCATAAACTGGCCACATTCAATGTACCTCGTTCACATAAGGCTGTGTTTGGACTGTCGTTGGACCACAGATCATAAATTATCGTATTTAGATTTTTTCTTAAAATACCTTAACTTTATAATTAATATCTGACTTTATGTTAAACAATAACTATATTAAGAAATTAATAAAATTTAATATAAATTAATATCTTGTACTTGGGAGTGGAATAGTAGACATAACAACAAGGCTTGGTTTGGTTGGTTGGTTCATTGAGAGTGAAAATGGTGCGGACGACAACATTGGTATTGGTTGGTTTTCAGGTTTTGGTTACTCTGTTGAGTGCTGGTGCCGATTACATACCGCCTTCAAGATTTGACGGCTTCGTCTACGGAAAAGGGTCGTTGAATTTATTGGATACGGTTTTGATCGAAGCGTTTTATGATCCAGTGTGCCCAGACAGCAGGGATTCATGGCCCTCACTCAAACAAGCTCTTCATCACTACGGTTCTCGGGTTTCGCTTCTTCTGCACCTATTACCTCTTCCGTAAGTCACACCCAATACTTTCTCGTGCCCTTTTTAATTTTCTTCCCCTTTAAGGAATTGACTTTTCTGCAATTGCCTACTCACTCTTTAGATTTTATTATGAATTGGGTTCAAATTCAGCAAAGATCAAAAAAGAATGTGATGGGTTGCTTTTTTCATCATTGTTTGTGCGCTGACCTAAATTATCTTTCCTTCTGTGTGGAATATTGATTTAGAAATTTGGTTTCTGTATTCTCCAAATCACAGATATCACGACAATGCTTTTGTTGCGTCTCGTGCTTTGCACATAGCGAGCAATTTGAACGCATCTGCGACTTTCCCCTTGCTGGAGTGGTTCTTCAAGCATCAGGTTTGTATTCGAGTTTCAAAATCAGTGTGTATGATGCGTGCGTTCTTTGAAGATGTTATCATATTTACTCATAGCTTTGGCCATTTTGAATTGGAATTCCAATTTTCGTAGTGCTTTCGATTTGCTAGTGCCTCTCACGGTTGGGACTTTGTTCTTTCCGGTCCTTGTATTTTTTTTTTTCCATACAGGTACTTTTCTTCTGAGACAATCCTGTTCGAGAAACTTTAGAACAACATATCTGTTTTAGATTCAAATCTAGTTGGTCATATACTGCACTATTAGTGGCATTCGTATTCGTTTTATGTATTCAGAATGGATTGTTCCCAGACAGTGGAAAATTTTTACTCGTGTTTTTATTCTATCCAATCAGTAAGATGGAAAATTGTTTTCTTGTTTTGAATTTCCCTTTTCTTTCTGGATGTTCTTTTCTAATTTCCCTTCTCTTTCTGCTTGTTCTGTTTTAATTTTCAAATATAGCCTTACATATTATTGATCATCTGGTGATGGAGCGTTGCATCCGATTCATGGAGAGATTCTAGAAGATTCGCACAATGAAAGTTAATTGTTGAATTAGTAAATGTGACAATAATGTCATAATTGTTTAAGGAACAGTAATAGACTATTTGTAAAATCATAGTTATCTGGCTTAAAATTGTTTACAGTGATGCCTCTGTGCTATGTATGTTACGTGCTATGATTGAGTCATTGGGTGTATTTCGCATCTCGGATAATATTTCTATAAAGTTATTCAAGTTTTTTATTCACGAAAACTGATGCATACCCTTTAACAGGAGAAATTCTATGGGCCTAACACACGGAACTTGTCTAGGGCTTCTATTGTGGAGGAGATAGTGAAGTCTGCAACACAAGTTCTTGGGAGGTCTTATTATAAAGCTATAAAGAATGGCTTCAATGACACAAATACTGATTATCAGACCAGAGTTTCTTTTAAGGCAAGACAAACTCTTTTAATCTTTTAGGTTTCGTTCAGATTAATATTAGAAGATATTTGGATTTGAAATTTTGAGTTCCAAACTGATATTTTCATATTTTGACTCTTTTAAGACTTGGAAAAACGCATAAATATAGCTCACCTCTCAACCAAATACATTTCTTATGTTTATGTTTCCTTGAAATTGCAGTATGCTGCTTCGAGAGGGGTGTATGGAACACCTTTTTTCTATGTCAATGGATTCTTGCTGTCTGATACTGGAGTTGCCATTGACTACAAGGCTTGGAGGAAGGTCATTGACCCATTGGTTGGTACCAAGAAGAGCATCCAAAATACAGAGTCTCTTCATTTCTTCTTGTAAAAATTGTATGTACATAAAGTACAGTTGCGTTAGCACTGTGAAAGTAAAGGAATTTAAAGAAAGTGTATGCTGACTTATTACAGGTGCTTGTACCAAGAATGCAATAATGAAATAGAATGTTACAAAACATTCCTCAGTCCTCACGATGTGGCATTGGTTGCAATATGAGATACACAGGTGATGACCGGGTGATATTCCTTTCATGTGTTAATGTATTAAAAGATATAGGATTAAAGGGGATATATTAAAATGTAATAAAACTTAGTAAATTTTAATTTTAACGAAGTAAGCATTGAAATTAAACGAATAAATCGTGTATTAATTTATCTTCATTTTTATGCGACGGATAGATTTAAAAATAATGACAAATGTGAAGGTGGAAAGTTTTTTAGGAATTTTGTTGAGTAGCTTATGAAGAAACTAAGTTCATCTATATTTTAAAACAAGAAATGTTTCTTTTATAAATTATTATAAAGCAAACATTTTTTACATATAAAATCTTTAAAAAATAAACAAATAAATCTATAATTTTGAGAAAAGCAATAGTTAAGTAGGCATTTAATTTTTTGTTGTTGTGTGTTTAAATGGAAATAGTTTTGTTCATAAATGAAAACGTAGGCTAAAGATTGGGGGAGGTTTTAAAAATACAATTTGCCTCAAGATTGTAAGCAAACAATTTGCAACACAGAATATTTACATGGTAATATGGTCATATGCATATGCGAAATCAGAGAGGTGTGGCAGTGTTTATTGTCATGGGATTTGATAGCTTGGGTTGCGTCTGTAATAGTGAATATTATTAATCTATTCATTGTTTTGGACGATTAATTCATAAAAAATAGCAGAATTTGTTAGAAGAAACCAAATTATCCATTGAGAGAGGATATAGGAATTATTGTTTTGTTTTTGGAGGATCTGGCCGATTTTTCCTTGCACCTCCACATTTTTTCCGACATTTCCAAAATTTTCTAAATACTTAAACTACTTTTTTTATAAGGGTATTTTTTTTTTTCTCAGGAACAAGATATTTCAGAATGATATTTCTGGAAATAGGTAATTATAAGACAAATACTATACTCAACAAAATATTAAATAACTCTTTTCCTCCCACAAAATTCTTATGAGACTTCAATAATTCCTTGGACATAAATTATACCTAAAATGAATTGGTGGGAGCAATGCTCAAACTACCCACCTCAACATTTCTGGAATCCAAAAACAAAAGTCCGTTATAAAAAAACTAAAGGTTTTCACAATTGAATAAAACTGGAAAGAAATGGGAAGAATATCTAATATCATTCTCATTAAAACACAGATATAGTAATTATCATTTACTATTAAGCCATTGCAAACAAAAGATGAATGACAAGTAACAATTATCGAAATCATAGTATGCCTTCTGTAGGAGCAGGTGTAAATTACTACAGAGTGGAGCAGATGTGTCACTGAATAAATTACATAAACAAACGCATGAATAATAATTGAAATATGAAATGTTCATCCTTACTGAAAATGAAACGCGCACATGAAGTTGTGTGAAGAGTTAATTTGCTGCTAAAAAAATTGTTTCAAGTAGAAAGTACCCGTAGTGCAGTTTCCTTAGTTCCTTTTACTAGTTTTAGTAAAATAGTTAGATTTTGATTTTCTAGTGATCTGTAATAGTTAGTTCAGTGTTTGGTAATCCCTTGGAATTTAGAACTTGTCTTGATTGTTATTTTCTAGTTTTACTTTTTGTTTAGTATAGTTTCTAGTTTTTACTTAGTCTAACATGCATTTCTTAGGTTTATATAGGTGAATTTTGAAGCTTTTGTTGTTAGTAGTGGTTAGAGTAGATTTGAGCACTCTTTCATCATTTGGAATTTGCTTAGCAACTTAGTTTACTGTTTAGGTAGCTTAGGTATTCATTTTTACTGTTTAGGTAGCTTTGGAATTTTTACTGTTTAGTTTAAGTGTGCTGAACATTTTTAGTTTTTCCAGTTAATACACAATAAAAAGCATCCTTGTGAATATCACAAATAAGCTTCAGTCTATCATACGTGAATAATTGATAAACCTTGATGATTGCAAATGCTCGCTGAATGGTTCAGATTTCATTGAAGGATGTGTGAAATTGAAGCTGGAAGATCTAAGTTTTTTCTTTTACTAAGCTGCAAGTCTGCTGCACTGATATCAGTTCTCACAAATCATCCACATATTAATAGCTGCAGTTCTTTCCTGGTTCTATCTTTCTTACACCATCTCTTTCAATTCTGTTCAAATTTTTGTAGTAGTTAATCCTAGTTTTTTGTTTCAGTTTCGTAAGCATTTAGTGATTTCCATTTTTCAGTTCTGTTTCTGTAATTGTTTTAATAGTTTAGCTTGATATATCAGAATTGCTTGATTGTGGTGTAATAGGACATAGAAAGTGCCTAGTTTTGTTTTGCATGATAGTAGTGTTCTAGAGTAGTTTATCAAGTGGCGCATGATAGCTATTTGGATTCTAGTATTCTTTTGCTGTTTTCAATCGGTAGAAATTAATTTGGGTAGTTTTAATTGATGTCTTGAGTTTAGCTAGTTGCAAGTTCTGTTTTACTGTTTTTAGGTAGTTTCTTAGGGTCATAGGGTCATATTTTAGATTTCATGCTTTCTTAAGTAGATAAATAGAAGTAAAATTAACTTAGTTTAGTGATTTTGAGTTGTGTGAAGTGTTAGTTTGCGGTAAATTCTGTTTCAAGTAGAAATTAGCCTTAGTGCAGTTTCCTTAGTTCCTTTTGACTGGTTTTAGTAAAATAGTTAGATTTTGATTTTCCAATAAATTGTAGTGGTTAGTTCAGTGTTTGGTAATCCCTTGGCATTTAGAACTTGTCTTGATTGTTACTTTCTAGTTTTATTTTCTGTTTGGCATAGTTTCTAGTTTTACTTTGTCTAACATGCATTTCTTAGGTTTATATATGTGAATTTTGAAGTTTTTGTTGTTAGTAGTGGTTAGAGTAAATTTTAGCATTCTTTCATCATTTAGAATTTGCTTAGGAACTTAGTTTACTGTTTAGGTAGCTTAGGTATTCATTTTCACTCTTTATAGCATGATGCTAGGTACTAGAGTTAATTTTAAGTAAAATTTTAGGTTTCTACTAGGCAAATTTCGAGTTTCCTGTTAATTGTGAGTTTTAAGTTGATTTGTATATTTCTTGTACCATTATAAGGTTGTCTAGGTAGTTAGATAGCAATTCCAATTTTCATTATAGTGTAGTTGTCGTATTTCTCAAATTTAGCCATTCTAGTTCAAGTTTTAGGTCTTCACTAGGAAGATTTTGAATTTATGGTATTTGTGAGTTGTGGCTTGGATTTTATATTTCTTTTGCCATTTAGAAGTTGTCCAAATAGTTTGATGACAGTTTCATACAGTAAGCTTAAATCATTTTTCAGATTTTGAATATTTAGTCTTTTGTTAAAAGTTATGAATGAAATTAATTTTTTTTATGTTAAATATATATCTAAAATATTTTATTTATAATAGAATAAATATAAATTAAATCAAATAAAATTTTTAAGGTCAAAGGAAGTGTTCACCAGATAATGAAATTTGGCTCATGTCACTAGATCCGGAGAAATTGTAGCAAATTTCTAGTTCTGATTTGAAGAAGGCGTATTTTAGAAATCCGGTTTTGTTGCAGTTTGTTGTTAACTGAATATTGCATTTCACCATATCTAGAGAAATTGTACTGGATTCAAGTTCCGATTTGAAGAAGGAATAGTCGAATTTTGAAATTTAATTATGTTAACCGTTACCGGTGCAAAAAGGACTTTAGACGTATGTTATTTTAGGCTTTTAACGTCTGATTTATGTTTGACGTCTATATGGGTGACGTTAATGAGACATCATACCCAATAGGTCAAACGTTTATATGGGTGACGTTAATGAGACATCAGATCCAATAGGTCAAACGTCTATATAGACGTCTGATCCATACGGACGTCTGACACTATAGATCTGACACTATAGATCAGACGTCTAAAATGTTGCCGTATTTGATTGCATCTTTTTTCACTTGTATTGGATGCTTTTAAAGCCGCCCCAGAATGCCGCCCAATGACACGAGCAAAACTGCACCAAAACCCAACGAAAACACATTTTAATTAGTTCAAATGAAAGATAATGCATCAAAGATTGATGTAATCGGAGTAAAATTAATTTAAAACGGTGCAAAAGTGAGAAATCGAACCTGAAAAACGTAACTCGTACAGAGAAAATCGAGGAAGATGATGAACATTAAGTGCGTGTAACTCCTGCCTCGCGTTCGCAGTGTTTTAATGCACCCATATAAAAGTCGGTTCCCCATCAAACATTTATATGGCTGTAGAAGTCGGATTGACGGGATCAGACGTATAAATGGAGTTAAAAAGTAACTTTTTAGATTTCAAAAATAAGTATATAGAAGTCGATTCCCCCCACATCAAACGTCTATATAGCTGTAGAAGTCGGATTGGTGGTATCAGACGTCTAAATGGAGTTAAAAAGTAACTTTTAAAACTTAAAAAATGAATATATAGAAGTCGGTTCCCCCACATCGGACGTCTATATGGCTGTAGAAGTCGGATTGGCGGGATCAGACGTCTAAATGGAGTTAAAAAATGACTTTTTTGATTTTAAAAATGAGTATATAGAAGTCGGTTTCCCCCACATCGGACGTCTATATGGCGCTGTGGAAGTCGGATTGGTGGGATTTGACGTCGCTGTGGAAGTCGGATTGGTGGGATTTGACGTCTAAATGAAGTCAAAACGTGACTTTTGATTTAAAAAATGAGTACATAGAAGTCTGCCCCCACATCAGACGCCTATATAGGTGTTTTATTTACGGAAAATGTCATCGGTCATTTTTTACGTTGGATATTCGAAGGTCAGACATCTAAAAGATGACGTTAAAGGTCTTTTCTGCACTAGTGCGTATTAGAAAATGGAGTTCTTCTTACTAGATTTTGAGATTCGGTTTGATTGTTGAGTAATATAATATTCAAACTTTATAGAATTTTGAAATCTCATAGTTTTTGTTTCTCGGATCACGAAATGGGGTGGATACCGAAATTAAGAAATCTGATTTGTATTGACAGGATGTAGTGAGGGACCGAAACACATATTTCGGTGTGTATTTTGAAATTTTTATGTTATTTTCTTCTCTGTTTGCTTTTCAAATTTTCATGTCAATGATATCTGATTGTTCTCTTTTGGTTGAGAGGAGATAAGGGTGTCAGATTGGGGAGTCTGAGGAAGGGTGAACGAAGAAGAATGAACAGGTTATTTATTTAAATATTTAATATATAATAATGAGGGGCAAAATCGGAATAATGGAAATATTTGGGTGTGGGAAGAAAGCTATAGGGTGCAGGAATTAACCCTCCTCTGGTATGTATCTTGAATGGGCCCATACACAGAAGGCCCGTTTTATGTCAACAAGTTTGACTAAGGTGAAGGTGAAGTGAGGTGACTGTAGGGGACATTTGACAACTGTGCCACCAAATTGCTTCTTCTTGGGTCTTCTTCACCCTTCCTTTTCACCTTCTTAGGGTTTGCTTCAGATTCCCCCAATTTTTGCTTGTGCATGCGCTTTCACTAGATTTTGTTCAACATGACTCAAGATCTCGAGATGAAGGATCGCTCAATACCTTCCAACTCCGTTTCTTCACCTGCTCCGTCTACTCTGCAGCGTAAGCAATTTTTCTCTAACAACTTCCTCTGTTCCGATTTTGCAGTTCTTCAAAGTCGTTTCAGTTTTTCATTTTTTTGCATTGTGGTTTGTCTCGCAGATTTGAGGGAGATAGCGTCGCTTATCGAGACCGGTTCGTACTCGAAGGAAGTCCGTAGAATTGCTCGTGCTGTTCGCCTTACAATTGTGTTGAGGCGTAAATTAACATCGTCGATTATCTCGTCTTTTCTTGATCATGTGTTCACTCCTGGTTCTGAAGCTCATGCCAAATTGTCTGCGTATCTTCCCAAGGTGAACTTCAAGTTAGATTTAGGGGTTGTTCATGTTGAAAAGGACTTGTATATTTTGTGCATATTAACCTGATTTGAATTTTGAGGTGGACGATTCTGAGTAGTATTTTTTGGTCCATTTAATTCAAAATCTAAATTATGATGCCGACGAAGTTGATGATCCCTCTAAGAAGGCATCCGTTGATTTAATTGCATGGTTGAAAATTTTGCATAATTTAACTTCTAATTAACTGGATAGTGGATTTGGGTCAATTAGTGTATTTCAATGATTTTTTGAGTCACAATGTTAGCACTGATTGTGTAGGAGGATGATCACGAGATGGAAGTGGATGCCGCAACTTCTGCAATTCAAACTCCAGCTAAACACTTGTTGCCCGAGCTAGAAATCTACTGTTACCTTCTTGTACTACTTTTTCTGATTGATAAAAAAAAATACAATGAGGTCAGCCCCCCTCTTTCAATTTTGC
>NW_025906241.1:0-11782 GCF_018835915.1 Vigna umbellata | reverse complement strand
TTTGGAATTTGCTTAGCAACTTAGTTTACTGTTTAGGTAGCTTAGGTATTCATTTTTACTGTTTAGGTAGCTTTGGAATTTTTACTGTTTAGTTTAAGTGTGCTGAACACATTTTTAGTTTTTCCAGTTAATACACAATAAAAAGCATCCTTGTGAATATCACAAATAAGCTTCAGTCTATCATACGTGAATAATTGATAAACCTTGATGATTGCAAATGCTCGCTGAATGGTTCAGATTTCATTGAAGGATGTGTGAAATTGAAGCTGGAAGATCTAAGTTTTTTCTTTTACTAAGCTGCAAGTCTGCTGCACTGATATCAGTTCTCACAAATCATCCACATATTAATAGCTGCAGTTCTTTCCTGGTTCTATCTTTCTTACACCATCTCTTTCAATTCTGTTCAAATTTTTGTAGTAGTTAATCCTAGTTTTTTGTTTCAGTTTCGTAAGCATTTAGTGATTTCCATTTTTCAGTTCTGTTTCTGTAATTGTTTTAATAGTTTAGCTTGATATATCAGAATTGCTTGATTGTGGTGTAATAGGACATAGAAAGTGCCTAGTTTTGTTTTGCATGATAGTAGTGTTCTAGAGTAGTTTATCAAGTGGCGCATGATAGCTATTTGGATTCTAGTATTCTTTTGCTGTTTTCAATCGGTAGAAATTAATTTGGGTAGTTTTAATTGATGTCTTGAGTTTAGCTAGTTGCAAGTTCTGTTTTACTGTTTTTAGGTAGTTTCTTAGGGTCATAGGGTCATATTTTAGATTTCATGCTTTCTTAAGTAGATAAATAGAAGTAAAATTAACTTAGTTTAGTGATTTTGAGTTGTGTGAAGTGTTAGTTTGCGGTAAATTCTGTTTCAAGTAGAAATTAGCCTTAGTGCAGTTTCCTTAGTTCCTTTTGACTGGTTTTAGTAAAATAGTTAGATTTTGATTTTCCAATAAATTGTAGTGGTTAGTTCAGTGTTTGGTAATCCCTTGGCATTTAGAACTTGTCTTGATTGTTACTTTCTAGTTTTATTTTCTGTTTGGCATAGTTTCTAGTTTTACTTTGTCTAACATGCATTTCTTAGGTTTATATATGTGAATTTTGAAGTTTTTGTTGTTAGTAGTGGTTAGAGTAAATTTTAGCATTCTTTCATCATTTAGAATTTGCTTAGGAACTTAGTTTACTGTTTAGGTAGCTTAGGTATTCATTTTCACTCTTTATAGCATGATGCTAGGTACTAGAGTTAATTTTAAGTAAAATTTTAGGTTTCTACTAGGCAAATTTCGAGTTTCCTGTTAATTGTGAGTTTTAAGTTGATTTGTATATTTCTTGTACCATTATAAGGCTGTGTAGGTAGTTAGATAGCAATTCCAATTTTCATTATAGTGTAGTTGTCGTATTTCTCAAATTTAGCCATTCTAGTTCAAGTTTTAGGTCTTCACTAGGAAGATTTTGAATTTATGGTATTTGTGAGTTGTGGCTTGGATTTTATATTTCTTTTGCCATTTAGAAGTTGTCCAAATAGTTTGATGACAGTTTCATACAGTAAGCTTAAAACATTTTTCAGATTTTGAATATTTAGTCTTTTGTTAAAAGTTATGAATGAAATTAATTTTTTTTATGTTAAATATATATCTAAAATATTTTATTTATAATAGAATAAATATAAATTAAATCAAATAAAATTTTTAAGGTCAAAGGAAGTGTTCACCAGATAATGAAATTTGGCTCATGTCACTAGATCCGGAGAAATTGTAGCAAATTTCTAGTTCTGATTTGAAGAAGGCGTATTTTAGAAATCCGGTTTTGTTGCAGTTTGTTGTTAACTGAATATTGCATTTCACCATATCTAGAGAAATTGTACTGGATTCAAGTTCCGATTTGAAGAAGGAATAGTCGAATTTTGAAATTTAATTATGTTAACCGTTACCGGTGCAAAAAGGACTTTAGACGTATGTTATTTTAGGCTTTTAACGTCTGATTTATGTTTGACGTCTATATGGGTGACGTTAATGAGACATCATACCCAATAGGTCAAACGTTTATATGGGTGACGTTAATGAGACATCAGATCCAATAGGTCAAACGTCTATATAGACGTCTGATCCATACGGACGTCTGACACTATAGATCTGACACTATAGATCAGACGTCTAAAATGTTGCCGTATTTGATTGCATCTTTTTTCACTTGTATTGGATGCTTTTAAAGCCGCCCCAGAATGCCGCCCAATGACACGAGCAAAACTGCACCAAAACCCAACGAAAACACATTTTAATTAGTTCAAATGAAAGATAATGCATCAAAGAATGATGTAATCGGAGTAAAATTAATTTAAAACGGTGCAAAAGTGAGAAATCGAACCTGAAAAACGTAACTCGTACAGAGAAAATCGAGGAAGATGATGAACATTAAGTGCGTGTAACTCCTGCCTCGCGTTCGCAGTGTTTTAATGCACCCATATAAAAGTCGGTTCCCCATCAAACATTTATATGGCTGTAGAAGTCGGATTGACGGGATCAGACGTATAAATGGAGTTAAAAAGTAACTTTTTAGATTTCAAAAATAAGTATATAGAAGTCGATTCCCCCCACATCAAACGTCTATATAGCTGTAGAAGTCGGATTGGTGGTATCAGACGTCTAAATGGAGTTAAAAAGTAACTTTTAAAACTTAAAAAATGAATATATAGAAGTCGGTTCCCCCACATCGGACGTCTATATGGCTGTAGAAGTCGGATTGGCGGGATCAGACGTCTAAATGGAGTTAAAAAATGACTTTTTTGATTTTAAAAATGAGTATATAGAAGTCGGTTTCCCCCACATCGGACGTCTATATGGCGCTGTGGAAGTCGGATTGGTGGGATTTGACGTCGCTGTGGAAGTCGGATTGGTGGGATTTGACGTCTAAATGAAGTCAAAACGTGACTTTTGATTTAAAAAATGAGTACATAGAAGTCTGCCCCCACATCAGACGCCTATATAGGTGTTTTATTTACGGAAAATGTCATCGGTCATTTTTTACGTTGGATATTCGAAGGTCAGACATCTAAAAGATGACGTTAAAGGTCTTTTCTGCACTAGTGCGTATTAGAAAATGGAGTTCTTCTTACTAGATTTTGAGATTCGGTTTGATTGTTGAATAATATAATATTCAAACTTTATAGAATTTTGAAATCTCATAGTTTTTGTTTCTCGGATCACGAAATGGGGTGGATACCGAAATTAAGAAATCTGATTTGTATTGACAGGATGTAGTGAGGGGACCGGAACACATATTTCGGTGTGTATTTTGAAATTTTTATGTTATTTTCTTCTCTGTTTGCTTTACAAATTTTCATGTCAATGATATCTGATTGTTCTCTTTTGGTTGAGAGGAGATAAGGGTGTCAGATTGGGGAGTCAGGGTGAACGAAGAAGAATGAACAGGTTATTTATTTAAATATTTAATATATAATAATGAGGGGCAAAATCGGAATAATGGAAATATTTGGGTGTGGGAAGAAAGCTATAGGGTGCAGGAATTAACCCTCCTCTGGTATGTATCTTGAATGGGCCCATACACAGAAGGCCCGTTTTATGTCAACAAGTTTGACTAAGGTGAAGGTGAAGTGAGGTGACTGTAGGGGACATTTGACAACTGTGCCACCAAATTGCTTCTTCTTGGGTCTTCTTCACCCTTCCTTTTCACCTTCTTAGGGTTTGCTTCAGATTCCCCCAATTTTTGCTTGTGCATGCGCTTTCACTAGATTTTGTTCAACATGACTCAAGATCTCGAGATGAAGGATCGCTCAATACCTTCCAACTCCGTTTCTTCACCTGCTCCGTCTACTCTGCAGCGTAAGCAATTTTTCTCTAACAACTTCCTCTGTTCCGATTTTGCAGTTCTTCAAAGTCGTTTCAGTTTTTCATTTTTTTGAATTGTGGTTTGTCTCGCAGATTTGAGGGAGATAGCGTCGCTTATCGAGACCGGTTCGTACTCGAAGGAAGTCCGTAGAATTGCTCGTGCTGTTCGCCTTACAATTGTGTTGAGGCGTAAATTAACATCGTCGATTATCTCGTCTTTTCTTGATCATGTGTTCACTCCTGGTTCTGAAGCTCATGCCAAATTGTCTGCGTATCTTCCCAAGGTGAACTTCAAGTTAGATTTAGGGGTTGTTCATGTTGAAAAGGACTTGTATATTTTGTGCATATTAACCTGATTTGAATTTTGAGGTGGACGATTCTGAGTAGTATTTTTTGGTCCATTTAATTCAAAATCTAAATTATGATGCCGACGAAGTTGATGATCCCTCTAAGAAGGCATCCGTTGATTTAATTGCATGGTTGAAAATTTTGCATAATTTAACTTCTAATTAACTGGATAGTGGATTTGGGTCAATTAGTGTATTTCAATGATTTTTTGAGTCACAATGTTAGCACTGATTGTGTAGGAGGATGATCACGAGATGGAAGTGGATGCCGCAACTTCTGCAATTCAAACTCCAGCTAAACACTTGTTGCCCGAGCTAGAAATCTACTGTTACCTTCTTGTACTACTTTTTCTGATTGATAAAAAAAAATACAATGAGGTCAGCCCCCCTCTTTCAATTTTGCAATTGACAAGTGATACTGATTATATATTGATGATTCTTCTACCTATTTAGGCCAAAGCCTGTTCCTCAGCTAGCATTGTTTGGCTGAAGAACACAAACAGGAGAACTGTTGATGTTATTGCATCCAGACTGTATTTTTATTATTCATATAGCTATGAGCTTACGGGAGATCTTGCTGAAATCCGTGGGTGAGTTAGGTGCTAATTTATGTAATATTTGAGAGAGGTTGAAGACTGAATTATATTTTTAAGTGATTTTAAATTTTGAAATTTGTTTTCAGCAACCTCCTTGCATTGCACCGAATTGCCACCCTTCGCCATGACGAGTTAGGCCAGGTTTGTTTTCACTTTAGCTTTTTGACGTAAGGGCTTATGATCCTTACCAGAGTTCGGTAGTTGTTACCACAAACTCAACCAAGCACATATTTGATAGTTATTATACATTATAAATTCTCAATTAATATGCGCAGTGATATGCAAACAATTAGTTTTTTTAAAAAACAAAATTCTGTTGTATTTATTCATGTAGCAAAGTAAATGTTCCCCGCATAAACTGATCAGTAACACAATTTATGCAAAGTGCTTATTATCTTTGCTAAATTGCTATAGTTCAGTAGTTGTTGTTACAACAAACTCAACCAGGCACATTTGATAGTTATTATAGCTTCTCAATTGATATGCACAGTGATACGCAAGTAGTTAGGGTTTTTAGTTTTTACTTAAAAATTCTGTTGTATCTAATCATGTACATGCAATAAATGTTACCTGCATAAACTGATTAGTCTCACAATTTATGCAAAGTGTTTTATTTTAAATTTATCTGTTAACTGTTGATTCATTGCAGGAAACACTTCTTAATTTGTTACTCCGTAACTACCTTCACTACAATCTATATGATCAAGCCGAAAAGTTGAGGTCTAAGGCTCCTCGATTTGAAGCGCATTCAAACCAACAGGTATGATGGTTCTGTTATCCTCAGCATCTAAGTTTTGATTTGTTTTGATTTTTTTTTATTTAATTTTTTTTATAAATTTGGGTAGACAAACCTATCTATTGCTCATCAATGTGGTGATAAAGACCTTGTGGAGGTCCTCGATAATGGTGATATTGTTGTTTATGTAGTCTAATTTATTGTTGTTAAATTTTTTTTATCCTTTTTGATTCATTTTCCTTCACTTGTCCACATTTGTGGTACACCCTTTCAGTTCTGTCGTTACCTCTTCTACCTTGGGAAAATTCGGACAATTCAATTGGAGTATACAGATGCAAAAGAGTCTCTCCTGCAGGCTGCCCGGAAAGCTCCAGTTGCTGCACGGGGTTTTCGTATTCAATGTAACAAGTGGGCTGTGATAGTTCGGTTACTGTTGGGAGAAATACCTGAGCGCACTGTCTTTATGCAGAAAGGAATGGAAAAAGCTTTAAGGCCTTACTTTGAGCTTACAAATGTAAGTCTACATTATTATCCTAAGTTTATCGTGATAATATCACTGTAGGCTGGTTCTGATATCATGAGATTAGTTAGCTCGTTTTCCCTCTCTTTTTTAATCATGACAAGTAAATTTTCTGTTAGTTGAATTATAAATTCACTTCACTAGAACTGGTTCAGTTTTACATATTCTGAACTCTCTCTCTCTCTCTCTCTCTCTCTCTCTCTATATATATATATATATATATATATATATATATATATAATTCTTTTGTGATATTGTTAGCTTATGTTGTAAAACTTTCAGGCTGTACGGATCGGAGACTTGGAACTGTTTAGGAATATTGCAGACAAGTTTGCCACTACCTTTAATGCAGATAGAACCCATAATTTGATTGTTCGATTGCGGCATAATGTTATCAGGACTGGTTTACGTAACATCAGCATCTCCTATTCCCGCATCTCTCTAGCTGATGTTGCTAAAAAGCTGAGGTTGAACTCTCCAAATCCTATTGCTGATGCCGAGAGCATTGTTGCAAAGGCTATTCGTGATGGTGCAATTGATGCTACATTGGATCATGCCAACGGGTGGATGGTGTCCAAGGAAACCGGAGATATTTACTCGACAAATGAGCCTCAATTGGCCTTTAATTCTCGAATTGCATTCTGTCTTAACATGCACAATGAGGCAGTACGAGCACTTCGTTTTCCACCAAACACACACAAAGAGAAGGAGAGTGCTGAAAAGAGGAGAGAAAGACAACAACAAGAGCAGGAGCTGGCTAAGCATATTGCAGAGGAGGATGACGACGATTTCTGAGAAATATCTTTTTTCACCCTACCAAATGCTATCAGGGCACCTTCATGTCTAACATTTGCTGATGTTTTTCTTTCGAAGAACCTCCATTATCCTTTCCTTCTCTAGAGGTGATTTTTTTAATTTTCAATGCGGAAGATATAAAGTCAGTTTAACACATTAAATATGTTCTGTTTGTATTCACATCCATTATGAGTGCTATGTTTTGTTTCTTATCCGGAGAATTATATTTTAGGACCTGAAGAAAAAAATCAATTATTAGTTATCATATCAATTCTGTTAAGAAGCTAGGGTTGGTAACTGTTGCTCTGAAGGATGTATTAATTATATTTTGAAAAACCTAGATTTCTATCAATAACATTTTATTTTCTAGGGTCCCTGAGATGAAATCCTTCCATTTGCGTGTAGTTGGGTATTGGTTTTGAACACATTAGAGCTTTGTTAAAAAATGAGGAATTGCAAGAAAGGAAAGGAGGGGTGGCTTATGACTTTTTTCTTTGGGTTGGGTATAATTTTTTCTTTTGGGTGTGTTACAAAGGAGAGATCTAAAACCTGGTGTGGAAGAGTCCGAGGGGGTAGACTAAGGTGTTGTGCTTTAGGTTAACATTCCTTTTCAGAGATGGGTCAAAGGTTCCCTACAGGGCTCTGGATCCACTAAAGATTCATACGAAGATCAAATCGATTTCCTTCAGTATCTTAATTATGTGTTTTTATATGTAAAACAACTTTTCACGGTTATGATCATGTGCAATTATAAGCCACATTGGATTGGATGAAATTGTGCAAGGAACGCTGATGTTTTTTTGCCACAGTCGCTGATCAACTTGTTTCTCTATACGAACATGGTGGTTTATATGTGATGCTACAGTGCATAACAAAGTCAAATGATTCATGTAGATCATGTGATTGAAACCTGCTGTAACAATTGATTAGGTTCTTTTCTCTCTTTAAATAGTTTGTTGTGATTCTTTTCTCTATTCTGTTTCTGCACTCAATTCGGGTAAGACCTCCTCTTCCTTTTTCAGACATTGCAAATCTTCGCTGCTTAATATTCTCGGTTACGTTACTTAGTGTGTATGAACGAGTGTAGATCTCTAAACAATTATGAAAATCAAAATTTTTGAAGGAGGTATTATTAAAAAAACAGAGATAATAATTTTGAAGGAGTATAAGGACAAAGAGACAACATTGTCTTGTTTTTTTCTTATCTTTTTATACAATGTATCATTGTGTATAAAAGAAAGGAAACAATTCTCTGGTTTTAAAAAAGGACTGATCTAGCATAATATAAAAGAGGAATACAATTTTTAAAAATTTTAAATGCCATAACAGTATACAATGGGTTTTCTCAAGATTTACACAAAAGATACCTATTTTTTCACTTTTATCATGAGGTTGAACGCTTCCTATAAAAAATTCCAATTGGTCAAATTTTAAAATATTCATAAATATGGATATTTATGGTTAAGTTTTTATTAAAATGTTATTTTATTTAATAGTTGAAATTTTTAAAATTTTTAACTTAGCTTCGGCTATTTGATTGTTACTAATTGGAGTAATGTGTCTTGCAGCATTATTTTTTTACTTCTATGTCTCTACATGTAAAATAATAAAATGGTTTATTTAATTTCAAGTTTTTCTTAAAATTGACTACATAAAATGTTTTCTTATATAAAACTTTTAAATCTTTTAGTTGAATCTATGTCATCAATTAGGATAATATAACATTTTAGTTTGGTGGAGGTAGTAGGATCCAAGATATTTTGACCAATAATATAAGAGAATAGATAAGAATTGAGAGCTACTTTGTGTCTAATTTCTTTCTTCAGACACACAAAAAAGAAACAAATTTCCTTTCTTCAGACACGCAAAGAAAAGAAGCGAGAGTCAGATATGAGTATGATAGGTGAGAAACTAAAAAAAAACTAGAAAAATAAATATCTTAATAAATATTTTTATTCTTTATTATATTTTATTTTATGTTTCATTATGGATTAATATTAAATGTTGTGCTTTATAAAATAAATAAAAAGAATACTTAATTTAATTTTCATTCATTCCCAATATATATTACATATAATTTAATTTTTTTTAAAACTTTACAAATTCCTAATATATAAATTTAAAAAAATTCAAAAAGATTTGGGAGGACCATGATATCCTGTTTCCCAAGATCCGCCGCTGGAGTCCAACAACAGAGATAATTTGGAGAAGGAGATAAAAATCATGTATATATCTATATTGTAAGTCTTGAATTTTAAACGGTACTGTTGATATTTATTTAGTTTTAAACTTTTAAGGAGGATGTATAATAGTTTTAATATTTTTGTTCCTTCTTGTTGTACTGTTTAATACCAATTATGTTATGATTAGATTGGTAGTTTAATACTGATTAGGATAGTTGTATATTTTGTTATAGTTTCAAGTAGGTCAGATTGCTAGTTTAATACTAATTAGCGTAGTTGTATATTTTGTTATAGTTTCAGTTTCATGTATTTTTTTTTTTTATAAAAACACGTTATCAACTATGATTCAAACTAACATGCACATTATTATAGTTAATAATAAAATTAAATAAAAAAATTAATTGAAAAATATATAAATTTTAAATATTCAATATAAAAAATAAAATTATGAGATATTAAAACTAGCTAAATTAAAATTTAAAAATAAATAATAATAACTATTACGTCAAGTTTTACATAGCTCATCTTGATACTTTAATATTATAATAATAAATCTAATTATTCACATTAATTGGTCCACTTTAGTAGTAGGGGAATGTTCACATGTGTATTCAAGAAAAATAAAGTTGGAGGGTGTGTTTCCCGTCTTCTTCATTGCATGTTTTTTTAGAAAAAATAAAGTTGGAGTGTGTGTTTCCATCACTTAAAAATGTAAAAAACAGTAAAAAGTGTATGAAAAAGATATATAGGAGTACTTATTCTAAAATTAGTTATGGGAATGAAAGAGTTTGGTGAAGAAGAATTTGTCAATTGGTCCTACCATGAACTTCAACGTGGCTGGCTTTGCCTGACGGTGCCACCGACCTGTATATGCCAAAACTAAATTAGACCAACTAATGATCAGCCGTAGGTTTTCAATAATTTATTAAGAAAAATAATACTTTTATGAGTTTTCTGACTTTTACCTGTCAAAATTGTAAAGGATTTATTATTATTTCTTACAATTATTTGTAAATTAATTATTACAATTTTATTAGTTAATAATATACATATTTATACTTACAGGTTGTATCTGATAAAATTAGCTTATTCAATAGGTAAAAGTTTTTAGTAGAGACTGAAATATTTATAACTTAAAACTGTGTGCTGGTATTAACCAATACTTTTTCTAGTATGTATAGATCCTCAATGTCAATGCATTGAATCAAGAAATACTTGATAGGAGTAAAATATTAGTTTATTTGGACTAAAATGTCCTTATGAATTTAAAAAAAAAAACTTTCACAGCTAGAATGAATACAATATGTATATTATTTGAAGATAAACATTAAGTCACATAAAACAATATATATATATATATATATATATATATTCTACAATAATTTTAAAATTTATATTATAAAATGTTTGATAATTTTGTTTAATCATGCTAAAATATAAAGATATAAAATAATAAAAAAAGCTTCTGAAAAATAATGGAAAAAAATGAATTTTAAAAGAATGAAAATTTAAAAAGCAAAGTTAAGAGCAGTTTATTTAGTTACTGGAATAACCCATTAGATATTATTTTCATCAAGCTACTTTATAGATTTATCAGATTAACATGTAAATTTGGGAAATTACTTACTAAACGCACTTATATGATCATATATGAAACAAAACATTCCATTTCACAAATGAGATCACTCCATTAATTTTACATCACATCCTTATATCTTGACACTCTATAAAGTTTCCCCTCCACATTACAACTCATTTTATTTCTTTTATATTTAAAATTTTATTTTATATTTAAATTAAATAATTTAATTTAATATATTAATACCTTTGATTGTTATTATATGAATGTCAAAACAAAATAGCGGTGACAAAGTAACATTTTCGTTATTATCTGATCGAATCGACGGTTATGCGACTCCTATTGTTGCCCTACATCACAGCCATGACAATCTGAAGTAGTCAAAATAAGAGACGAGGTTACAGTAACATTAATTATGACATTGTGAAGCATTTGCATGTGATGATCAGAGACATTTGCTCCATAGCATAAAAATACTATCTGTCATTTCGTCCACAAATAGCTACAAAACAACAAGTCAAACGAAACCATGGAACTAAAATTGGGAAAAAGTTTGTGAACTAAAATAAAAAACACGACCAGATTTTGATGGGTGATCAAACGTTGGTGTTTTTAGATGCCTTCACAGCTCTTGTGCTGAGAAATGCATGTGAGCAAAGAGGAAATTGTCAGAGGAGAGAACGTGGGAATAATTGAATGACATCTAGAAATGTACTGTTCACACACATGAATTTAATAATGTAATAAATGATAATTCACATGTGTCATCTTTGCCAAAGCCACTCTGGTCCCTTATTTAAAGACTGCTGATTTGGTGTTGAGAAATGACAATAAATGTAACTAAAACAAATAGAAATCCTCTCACTCACTGCACACTACTCTTTCAATTTAGTCTCCAACATTCTTAGCTTGAGGCAATATACTAATGGCCTCTGTGATGTTTGTTTTGGTAAGCTACCTCATATTTTGTTGTTTCTCAGTTCACAGTTTTGCCTTCTCACTTTCTGGATGGACCAATGCACATGCCACCTTTTATGGAGGTAGTGATGCCTCTGGGACAATGGGTGAGTCAATATACCTTCTCACAATATCCATGTAGTTTCATTTTTCTCTCTTTTATTCCCTTACTTCTTATTGCTTGCATATCTCTTATGAAGAGAACTAAGGATAATGAGAGTTTATTGGATTTAAGC
>NW_025906240.1:6855-28133 GCF_018835915.1 Vigna umbellata | reverse complement strand
CTGCAGTCAAAAAAAAACGAAAGAAAAACGAAAAAAAAAAAAAAAAAAAAAAAGGAAAGTCTTCCAGTAAAGGATGTGACACGAATACTTCCTTTGGTGTGTCAACTAGAACACATTTAAGCATGAGTAGTCAACGTACCGTGCGTATTTCCTGAAAGGAAACGCCTAAAGAGAACCGTTATGACAATGAGAGAGTGGGGAAGTCTTCCTGGTCGGATCAGGGGCAAGTTGAAAGTCATTCGTCGGAGAATGTTATAGGGCGCAAATGGATCGGCGCGGCTTGTTCATTCACATGGACGAATGGAGGTGGCCCGAAGATGGCGCTAGGGCGAGGAAGATGATCCTCCTTCCGTCGAATCCTCTCCCGAAATGGTGTTGATATGCCTTCTCAATGGGCGTTCCCTGCTAGGCGAAAGCTTCCTTGGTGTCGTCGATGCCTTTCTGAGCGTGGTCGCTCCGCCCTCAGCGCTTCCATTTGCATTCCTTTTCGGTAGGGGCCGGCCCTCTGAGCATGCCGTCTCCGTGCAGTGGTGTTGGTGTTGTGGCGTACGTCATCGCGCACTTTATTTCTTGAGCTTCTTCCGCCCGGAATGAGCTCCTCTATTTTGTCCCTTGAAGGTGGTCCAGCACTCTTCGGTGCTCGTGACCCATATTTTGTGGTGGTAGGAGTCATTGTTGCTCCGGTCAAGCGTTCTTCGAAGTCGGGAGCCCTTCATGCTCTGTTTATCAATCTGCACTCAGAGGCCTCCCGAAGGTTTTTCTCCCTTGAGGCGTTCAACGGTGTATACTGTTGGAAGCGGGGTCCTTTCTTGTGCATCCCCGGGTCTAGGCCGAAACGATTTTTCTCGTACGACGGACCGACTCCCACGACTTTGTTATTACACCGTAACCCCACCTTTTCTCTAACTTCTTGATTTCTGTTTTTGTAGAGAGTTCATCTCCTCCACCCTTATCTCGTCCAGTGTGCTCTCAGGTCCCCTCAGAGATCCAGCTCCTCTCCATTGTTTTTAGGAGGGCCCGCCTGCAGACACTATCCTTGAAATGGTCCCGTTTAAGGCCGCACGATATATGAAGGTGGCAAGCTCAGGGGTCTGCCGTTTTAACGCGGCGGCACTCGGTCTTCGTACGGTCCCTATCCATAAACTTCCGAAGTGTAATTCGTCCCTTGCCCCTGCTCTGAGTGGTCATTAATTCACACAAAGCCCGGCCCGGTGGCTACTGACGGCAATTGAACATGGGCTCAAGTCTTTGGTGCTACGTGTCCGCGAATTGCTTGATGAATAGTTGTTTCAAATCACAGCAAATTTTGTCTATATAATTAGGGGGGGAGGGTGTTGAACCATTCCATTGCCCGCGTCTCTTCTTCTAACGAGAGCGAGAATTGGCTCGCGGCACCAAATGGCGTCATTGCCACTGTCCGGAAACGCCATCGCATTTGAGAATGGTCCTGGATATGGGACGCGGGGTCCGTCGTTCCGTTATACATTTTGAACTGCGGAGCCCATGATTTGCTCCGAGATTTGTGGACATTCATTAGCTTTGGGTGAATGGAAGCAATAGGGTTGATGAAGGCCCGGCTTGATAACCATCCGCCCGTCCTCGGCAGCGCTCTCCGCATGCACCGACTTAGCCTTGCTTTCTTCTGCCTCCGATCCGGAAGGCCTCCAAGTCCTATCGCTCTCGTCCCCGGGGGCGGGCGTTCTCCTTCCACCCCCTTTCCTTTATCCTTCGTATCGTTCTTTCCCCGTTCATCCGCCCGATCCTCCCGACTATCCGGGCTCGCAGTCTCCTTCCCGTCCGCCATCTCTTCTTCATGACGTTTGCTGCATCTCGTCCATTTTTGTGTACACGCGCACATCTCACATCATCTCAGCGGATCGTCTAGCTCATGTTTTTCTCGTGGTCCCATTGGGTTTTTTTAAAAGTCACATCCACGGCCCCACGGTGGGCGGCCAGGAATGTTTCCGGCATGTCGTATAGGGAGGGTCAGGTGCGGTTCTAAATCCTTCCAGCTCCTTCTTCGATCTTCTCCAACGGCGGATCTTCTTTCAAGCTTTGACTTTCCTTCCCGACTTTTCCTCTTGGATCCGGAGGGTGGAGACCTACAAAGATTCTCCGATCCAAAGTCCGTTTTCAGAGCAATGGTCTTTCTCAAGGGATAGCAATAATGTTGCATTGAATTTACCTATCTACCACTCACCGTGGACCCTGTATTATAGATTTCGCTAAATTGGGCTTGGATTAGTGAAAAGTTAATCCACGGGCCCAAAACGGCCCAATAGCTTCTAATGTTCTACATTACCTTTAAATACACCCGGCGTACTTTTCCTTAAGAGTCCATGTTGATTAGTTGTTTTTGGCGGGCGTGGACGTTCCGCCCATGTGAAATGGGCGTCTTGCCCTCGCCGCACGGAGATCCGCCATGTTATATCCGCCCTGTGGGATCTTTGGGGTCCGGCTCCGTTTTGCTGGCCGTGTCCGCGAGATTCCGTCCCATGTGGGGTCCGCCATGTGGTCTCTTCCGTACGGCGTCCGTTTTGGCTCGTCCGTGTCCTGCGAGCCCGGTGTGATATGGTGTGTGCGTCCGGCCCATCGTCCGCACATCGGAGATCCGCCCCAGACAGTCATCATATCTCTGCGTGGGATGCTGGGCGGCGTACGGGGGGGGGTGGGGCAGCGTCACATGGATCCTTCCGTACGGTGTCCGGCCCTTGCAGATACAGAAATGATAGTCATAAATTGTTTAAAGTGGTGAAATTGAATCCTGTGGGAAGCTACCAAATCCATTTTTATTGAACTTTATTAAATTATAATTGATTCCACTTCCTACTCCCACTACCATCTTAGACTTAATTACATATTTTTTAAGGTTTTACAAGGGTCTTTAGTGACATGACTCAAATATGCACTCTCTTGTACCTTTAAGTTACTGTGAATCACCTTACTAGCTTTTGAAGGCATAAACAAATTAAAAGTGGGTTGAAAGCTGAAGATTTTGGTGGCAGATTTTCTGAATTTCTTAATCTAAAAACACGCTTTCAAAACAAGATATCAACCATCCCACAATAAACAAACCGTGTTTGTCATAGTAGCAATTAGTTTTCCTTTGATTTCACACATTCACTCTTTTTCATCGTCAGTTTGACTCTCGCTCAGTTACACATAAGCATGACACCCAAGCTTGCTGGAAACATTTACCGTCAAACAATCTTTCCTTCATATCTTCATTTTTTTCTTACTTTTATTCTTATATTTCACGTCGTTACTGTTTCTTCATTCAAACATCTATCTTATTCTATATTCTTTATTCTTAAGCAAATTATAAAACTATTTCATTAGCTGTTTCTGGAAATATCTAAATATAAACAATTAAACTAAAACTATTCTTTTCTAGCTTATTACGACCAACAAATTTTTTAAGAGTAAACAGTTCTTCATCTCAATTGATAAAGATATGATTCAAAAGTTCATTTTCATGGTTCAAAAGGAAATAGTAAATTATATTTTTATGTTAAATCATGTATTCAGTAATAGATTAATATAGATAAAAAAAAAGGAGTATAAATTTACGTAGCAAAAAAATGTAGTTAAGTCTGATTTATTATGAAGAAATGAAATAGGGGAAATAGTTTAAGAATTCTTAAATGTTCACGTTGTTGGAGTTAAAGAAGTTGGAGGATGATTTAAACAATATCGAGATAAGTAAAAAGTTAGTTATCTTGTACCATAAAAAAAATGAGAGAGGAAAAAGGGAGCGATGTCAAGAAAAGGAGAATAATCCGATTTAAGTCTGATCTAGTTAATGGTCATGATAGAAGAATTAAGACAAAAAAATTTTCAGTTAAATGAGTAATATAGGAAGATAAATGAGTAAGTTTCAGTTTAAATTGTACTTGTAAATACAAGTCAAATTTTCAATGATACTTGTAAATGCAAGTCCAATTTTTCCGATTAATACTTGTAAAATGCAAGTCAAATTTCTCATCAAAATACTTATAAAATGCAAACCAAATTAATGATTAATACTTGTTAACATGACAAACCCCCCCCCCCCCAAACACAAGCAACCACAACCAAGGCCACCCCCCAAACCCCACCCCCCGCCCACCCAACTATCCCGACCCCCCCCCACACTCCGACTTCCCTGCTGAACCCACAGGCTTGCCCTCCCCCCCCCCTCAACCAACCCCCCAACTCCCCCGCGCCCCCCCCCCAACGCGCCCAGATGACCCCCAATCACCTACAAGTGCGCCCGGAACATCCTCCCAATACCCCCCCCTCCTTAACCCCAAACACACCCGTACCCCCCCACCACTCCCAACACCACCCCACCCTCTCTTCCCACGACACCCCCGCCCTGCCACACTTATCCATCCCACCCCCACCCCACAACCCCCCCCCACCTCCCCCCCCGTACACCCACCCTCTTCCCGCCCCTTACATCCGCCCCACAACCCCTCGAACCCACCCCCACCCCTCTTCCACCCCCCTACACCCACCCCCCCACCCCCCTTCCTTTCACCTCACCTCCCCTCCCCCCCAACTCTCCCCACTCCTTCCCCCACACCCCTTCCCCCACCACCCCCCGTACCCACCCCTCCCCCATCCCCCATCCCGACCCCCTCCCCACCCTGTCCAACCATCCCCCCCCCCCTGCGCACCACCCTCCCCACCCTCTACGTCCCAACCTATCCTCTCCAACCACCCCACCCCTACCCGAACAATCACTCCCCCCCGCCACGCCCCCAGCCCCCTTCCACCCCTCTCCTCCTCACCCCTTACCCACCCAACGCCCGACCCCCACCCCCACACCACCCCACACCCTCCCCCCTCGCCCACGCCTTCCATGCGCCTCCCCACACCATCCCCCCCCCCCCGCCCCACCTCTGCTCCCCACCCTCTCCCCCTTCCCCCTATTCCCCACCACCCTGCCCCCCGGACACACCCTCAACACCTCCTCCCATCCTCACCCCACGCACCGCTTACTTCCCCCACTGACGAAGCACAGCCGAACGATCCTCACTGGCATACACCCGCACCCCCCTCTTTTCCCCCCAGGCCCTACCTGACTCTATTCCAGCCTCCCCCCCATACCCCCCCCGTCTCCCACCACCCCCTCCACCTTCCGTTTACCCCCCCCTTCCCTTTCCACTCGCCTCGAAACCTCCCGCCTCCTCCCAACCCCCCCAGCCCTCCACCCTACCCACCCCCACACCCAATCCACACACACTCCCCCCCCTCTCTACCCCACCCCCTCCCCCCTACCACCCACGACCTCCCTCACAGCTTGATACCAATCCCAACACATCTCCCCCCCATCACCCCTACCGACCCACCGCATCAACCTCCGCCCAACCAACGGGTGCCCCCCCACCCCACTCCATTACCATCCCCACTACCCAATGCTCGCATTGCCAAACCCCCCCACTTCCGCCACCCAAAATTTCTGACCCCCCGCCAGCCTTTCCCCCCACCCCACCTCATCAGCCCCCTCTCCTCCTCCACCCACCCCCAGTCCATGTACCAACGCCAAATCTCGCAATCGCCCATCCACTTGTACTTTCATACCCCACAACACTGCCCTCTGCCTCCCCCCTTCCGCAGACCTCCTCCTGCCCCCTCCCACGCACACCCCCCCCACACCCCTCCCCACCCCCATCCCTCCCTCTGCCCTATGCGCCCCCACAAAACCATCCACATCCCCTTCCGCCAACACCTCGCCTACTAACCCCACACCCACTAAGTCGCACCCTAACCGGACAATCCCCACCCATAATCCCCCATACACACACCAACCCCTCACCCCCCCCTAGGGACGGCACACCCTCCCTATAAATCCTCTGGCAAACCCCCACCAAACCACTCCCACCCCCCCCACCACCCCCCCCCACCCACAACACCCACTTCCGACCCCCCCGTACCGCACCGCCCCAACCCCCCACCCTCCCCCCCACTAACTCCCCCCCCACCCCATCACCCGCTCTTCTCCACCCACCCCCTACCCCCCCCCAGCTCCCCTGTTCACCACCTGTTACGCCACTCTCACCTCCCACGACACACCAAGCACTCCCCTTGCCCCCCGCCTCCCCGCTGAACAACCTCAACCCCAGTCCCCAACCTTCCCTACCCCACACCCCCAATCCCTACACCGAGCCCCGCACTCAGTTCACCCCCACATTAGAGCGCTCTCACCAGTTTCCCCCACAGCATTCACATACGGGTCCTCGAGACCACCCGCGAAGGCTTCCCTGCTCTAATAGTCCTCCCCTACTCCTATCCTCACCCGTGGACAGTCACTTTTAAACACCTCCACCCTATACGGCGCATGACATCCCCTTCCTACACTCTCCGTCGGAGCACCCCCACCCCCCCCACCCACACCCGCCACACCACTTCCTCCCCACCACCCACACTCACCCCCCCCACCTCCCCACCACCACACACCCCACCCCCACCCCATACCACACCCACAACCCCCCCACTACCCCCACCCCCCCCCCAGCCCCCTCACCCCACCCCACCCACCCAACCAACCCCCACCGAACAACCAACACCCCACGCCACCACCACCCGCCCTTTCCCCACCCCCAACCCACCCGATGTCACCTCCCACCCACCCCCCACAACTCACATAGACAACCCTACCGCCACCCGCCCCCCCCTCCATCCCCCCCCCTCCCACTCCTACCCCCACTACCCCCCACCGCCTCCCCCCCCCACCACCTCCGCAACACCCTCGCACTAGACAACCCCCCCCCCTTCCCTCCAGCTGTAATCCCCCCCCCCACACCCCCCCTCCCTCAAACAATATCACCGCTATTTCCTGATAAATACTTATAAAATATAACTAAATTTCTGATAATTACTGTAAAAATGCACATCAACTTTTAATCTATACTTAAAAATGTGAGTGCAATTTTTTTATCAAACTTTAAAAAACAAATCAAATTTCCAATCGGTACTTAAAAATTGCAAGTCAAATTTCTGATCATACTTGTAAAATTTAAGTCTCTCAAGGTTATTTTTTTTTGATCTTTTAAATATTTGATAAAAATGTAATGTCAATTTTTCTATTCAATATGTAAGCTCAATTTTCTGATCGATAGTGAAAATTTCACTTGTTATTCGTAGAATACGCAGTATTTATTAAATAATTTGTAAAATGAGCGTTATTATTTAAATTAGGATTATCATAGTCGTTGTATATATCAAAAAAGTTAGAGAATAAAATGCATGCGTTTATTTAAATCGAAATAGTGGATTTTTAATGAAAAAAAAAAAAAAAAAAAAAAATGCAGAAGAGAAAGAGAAACAACAAGAAATAATAGTTTTCTAATTTTTTTTTTTTTTTATATTTTTTTTTTTAATCTTTAAATGCCTATCAAGTTAGACACCAGAGCACGCTGAGGAAGAGAGGAACTTGAGTCATCATTTTTTTTTGAGCTTTTTGTAAACAATCTTTCATCTTTTAAAATCTGTGCATTGTTGTAAACGTCGTGAGACGATTTTTGTGCCGCTCTGCTGTAACAGCAGAAGTTGTCTATTAGGCGAGTCAATGATGTAATAATAATCTCGGAACGAAAAAAAATCTCTTCTCGAAATCTTATATACTCGAGGAAATAAAAGTTTGAAGAAGAAGATTAAGAAGCAATCTAAATTAATATTCTGCGTTTATACAAATACTTTATGTTTATGCAATATATTACAATATATTTATAACGGAGTACTAGTTAGTTTAATAGTTTTTTTAAGGAAACTCAATTGAAAATAATTATAAAACCTAATATTCATCTTTACAAATAAGTTGGAAAAAATTTGAATTTAAAGAATTTTTAGTATAAACAAGCGTTTGTAGGACTCAGAGCCTTAAGTATATACGGCTTTTCTTGTTTGTCGGTGTTGAAGTAAACGTTATTAAAAACAGGAAGGAGGTGGAAATTGGGGGAAATAATATGCAAAAAAGGAAAAATAGTGTTGTATATTTGAATTAAAAATAAGTGAGAGGGAAATGACTAGTGAGCAGAAGGATAGGGAAGGAAGAAAACAAGTGTGAAAATGAAAGTGAGTGATTGACTTTGAGGGAGGCAACATTCGTTGAATGAATAATGAAATCGATAATGACACATAGATAATGAGCGAAGGGAGGGGACCGCATGAGTGCGTAACAAACGTTGACCGTTAAGGCAAAGGCCACAAGACTAGCAAAACAACAAAATTGTACGTAACAAGTAGGAACCCTTTTCGCTGCACATAATCTATAATTTCGACATAACCCGCGACCCATTTTGACACTTTCCCTTCGGTTTTCCATCCCACTCCAACATCTCTTTCTCTCTCAATGTCAACAACCTACCCTTTTTCCTCCATACACCGTCACCATTTATGAATTTCATTAAAAACACTTTCCTCTCTTTCTAACGCATCACCCACTTCATTTCTCATCCTCTCTCTCTCTCTCTTATTTACTTGTGCACCGTCTATACACGCACCATGTCCCTCCTCTTCGTCAATTCTTTTGACTAGGGCTCCCTTTCCTTGCTTTTCTTCCACTTTACGCTTATTCAAAAAAATTCAAAGGGAAAACCCCTTCGGCTATGGAAATCCAGCCCACCAAACTTCACATATGTGTCACGGCAAAAGCTTTAGCAACCATTCACCAAGAACCAGCTATTTCAAAATCGATTTTTATATTTTTTTAAGTTTTTTTTTTTTTTAACAAACATGGAAATATTATCTATAAACAAAACACCAAACGACTTGCTTTCCTAATTTTCAGAGTAAAATCCCTGTTACCCACGCCACCAAACCTTAACAATTTCTTTTTTAAACGAGCAAACGGATTCACAAATGTTTCAGCCTTCTTTGAAGAGAATGAGAAAAAAAAAAAGTGGAAGAAGGAATCCAATAATAATTGTCTACAGGGAAGAGGATACGAACCCCCACTAATTGTTTTTTTTCGACGATTTAGCTGCCGCTGACTAGAGTAAAGTGGCAATTCAACCGCCTCCAAATTACCCCGTTGAAATCTTGCTAAACCTGATTATTATGATTTGCTTCAGTTCCGATACACACTGGTAACGGGTTACCACACCACGGTTCAAGATGATTCAGAAAGTACAGGTTGAGTGGCCCATATCGCCGCGGAGAGCGAAGTGAGGGTTGGGGAGAGTTGACTCGTGCTCCCCCTCGTAGGTTACCACCGCATAGGGCCGGATACATCCAATAGCTCGGCTCAAATGCTTTCGCGCCGAGCCCAACCTCTCCCGCTACACTGCCACTTTTAGTAACCCCTTTGTAGATATAAAAATTATCAGCATCCAGCCTCACTCCTCAAAGATCCAACTAGGGTAATTCCCGCAAAACCAACCTCAACCAGCATAAAAGGAAACAAATAATAAATTCAGTCTACTTTAAGTTTTGAAATTCAGTAGTCAACTTTCGTGTCTGCAAATTACCAAAAACATAATACACCCAGTACCTTGGATGAGGGGATCCTTTGATCGGTTTCTGTCCATACTTCCTCCAAGAATAATCATCCGGTGGAATATCGGCCATCTTCAAGCTTATAGCCGGTACCCTCACCACCTTCTTCAACCTCATTTTCCTACTGCGCCACACCAAACCTTAATCGTCAGAACAAACCGTCTAAACTAAATTGCATTTAGTTCTAAAACAAAAGAAATAAATAAATAAAAAATCGGAGCAAGTTCAGATTGAGTCACGAAAAAAAAAACAGTAATTTGGAAGAAAGAAGCATGGTTGTTGAGATACCTCTTTTTGGAGCAATGACAGCGGCTGGAGGAGCTACCGCACTTTCCAGAAGGCAGGTTCTCAGAGCTGCACTTCCTCTTGAAAGAGGAGGAGGAGGAGAGGGGAGGCTTCCCAGCGGATGAGACGTGGGAGAGAGTGGTGATGTGGAAAGAACCCGGCGCAGGCGGGGGCGGCGAGGAGGAAGAGGGTTGTTTTGTGTGGGCGTCGGCGGTGAGGGAGGAGATGAAGGAAGTGGCGGGGGAGGGGTAGGAGAAATAAATGGTTTTTGAAGAGGAGTCGTTGAGGGTGCCGTCTGTTTTGGGGATTTGGTGCAGAGGGGTGGCGTGGAAGACGGGAGGCTGGGAGGGTTGTGTGGAAGGAGGAGACGGAGGAGGAGGAAGAGGAGCTCTTCGGAAGCGGGCGTGGCCGGTTGGGGCTGGGGTTGGGGTTGGGCCTGGGCCTGGGCCGAGGAGCGAAATGACGTTTTTGAACTTGGAAACTGCGAGGTCGGCGACGGCCTTGCAGTCGATAGCTATTTGATTGGAGGAGTTGTATTGTTGGGGAGTCTGAGAGAGGATTCTGATGAGCTTCTCCACGCTCTCCAAACCGGAGGCTGCTTCCTGGACGGCATTTTCCTCTGCTTTGGTGGTGAAAGTGGTGGTTCTGTAGCCTGTCATGAGCTCCACGGCCATAGTTGAGGCCACTAAACCATGGGAGAAGAGGAATTAAGAGAGAAGGTAGTGGTTGACAAAGTGAAAGAAAATAATAGGAGGAGGAGGAGGAGGAGGGTGGGGAATGGTTAAGGTTATTGTTATGGTCAAAATGGGTGCTATAGATTCGGCTGCTTTGGTCCACTAGGTGACTGGACTGTCACGTTACCCTGTTTCCGTCAAACGTTGGTGCCATCCCATGCCAATTACCAATAACAATCAAACGCTCTATCCAAACGGACAAAACGCCTTCTTCTCATTTTTCTTATTAAATTACTATTACTATTACTATTATTTTTTAAATATCCTAAAAAAACTGTTCAAATTCAATTACCATCCTTAATAATCATTTATAATAACTTAATTTTCTAAATCAGTTTTAATACTAATTTTCTTTTGTCGATATAGGTTTCCAAAGCTTAGGTAAGAGGTCTTGCGCTCTTAAACAATCTTTGAGTTGCTTCTTAGAAATATGAACAAGAGAAATATAAAAATATTTTAGTTCCTCCAGGCCTGACTCGTTTAAATTAAAAACCTGAATTAGCCTTAATTTTGAAAATTTTGTTAAGTTAGTGGAGGACGTTGACCTTTTATTGGGGAGTGGGGGACACGGGATTATTATTGAAGCAAGGATTGTTGTAATGGAGGAGCAGGCGTGTGGTGAATGGCAATGTGTGGGAATGGAAGGGGTTGTTGATTGGGTGGGTTTTGACTGCATTTTCATTTGCATTACACTTGCATTTGCATTACATTTGGTATTGTTGACTTTGATTCACCACACCTATAGACTACAATTTCATTTCATATATTTTTTGATATTATCTTTGGATATGTGAACAGGGAAAGGAGGTTCCAGTAGTCATGTTTTCTAGCGTGTAAATTCAGTGTGATGAGTTATGCACACACATGCCATTTGTTTTAACTTACTCTTTCTTCCTTATATACATACCCTGTTACCATAATTATAACTAGATATAATTTTATTGAATAATTTGTCTGTGTTATGATGAGAAAGCTCAATTATTTCATTTATATAAGGACAAAATGGTATGATGAGGAAAATGAAAGAAATTATGAAGTTGAGAGAGGCTGTGATATGTGTTGACTCTGCTGTTATCCCATATTCATAATTCAGAGACAGGAGACAATTGTTTTAATATATATCTCTTAAAAAGTAACAACATTTATAATATTATTTTATAATCTTACTTTGAATACATTTAAGTAAATCTCAGCGAATAAAAGTGGTTTAATTTCTTTTTCGCTATGCTAAAACGTGTATTATTATCGTTTAATACAATTAGGTATTATTACCAGGTTATTTAATAGCCCGGTATATAATTTCACTTAATATAAATTTACTGTTGACTAACAATTTAAAGCAAGAACAAAGGTGGAATCCACTAAAGAACAAAATTATCTACACGGAATATACATGAAGAGATTTCAAACTCCAAAACCTAAATTCAATCTCTTTAAAATATAGTTAATAGTGCCACAGTGTATTGGGAAATGAATGATTTAAAAACAGATTTTCATGAGACCAGGATTCTAAGGAATTAATTTCATATAATATGTTCATTGTAAAATTCCAAAAAAAAATATTTACTAAAAACCTAACCTACTTTATATAATTTAAATTTAAACATTTATTAAAAGGCAACTCCTTGTATTTTTATTTAGCATCCCTTTGATAGACATCAATAAATATATAAAAATAATATTTGTTGTATATAACTTAAGGTAGAATAAACACTTATAAATAATATTTTCATCATTATTTTAATGTATATTGTCTTTTGTGTGTTATTAGCTCACCCAAAGTAAATTTATAAAATAAATTGCAATTGACAATATATATATTCCAATTACTTCTACGAAGAGCATCTTATTTTTTTTTTGTGTACTTATTTTTAAAATATCTATGTTTTATATTTAAAAATAGAAAAATGTTGAAAATCATTATTAAAAGGTATAAATAGAAAAAACAAATACATAAAAAATTTATTTTTCACTCAATAAAAATAATGACAGTTAAACAAGTAACCACTTAACTAAAAACGAAGGTGAGATAAACACTATATCTTAATAAGAAATAATAATAAATAGTGAGGTGTTTCAGGTGTGGGGTCGAGTAATTTCACAGAATATACTTTCACACTTTTACTCCTTGGATGCACGGGTAACTATATTCGTCTTTAGTCCAAGCCCTCATTCGTCAACACTCCAAACCGGTCGAAGGGTACTTGTCAAAGGTATCTGATGCTTAAGTCAGTAATTAATATAGTCGGGGTCAGAACAAAGTCTTACATTCACAATAAACTGGATCACCTACCTCTTATTTTTTACCTCTATTTATAGTTTTTGAGATCGGTCTAAGATTAGTGAAATCCTAATCATGACCCAATCTTGGTCCATTATACAGTAATTAGTACTTACTCTTAACCTTGATTTGCAATGTCTCTTAAGGAGTACTTTGTTGTTGGAACTATTCGTTCAGCCACTAACCCTATCCAACCATCTGTCCCTCTTTAGTGGTGTGGTCGTCCAGCCATACACTACATGAGGTAAACACATATTTTATTCAATCATTGATTTCGTCTCTAAACTAAACATTGATAAAAATAAGACTATACAATAAATCATTTTTATAATAATCAACTACTATTTTTCTATATTAAATACTAATTAGAATTTATTTGTAGGAAAATACCCATAAAAACTATAGATGTTTTCATTTGAAATCTTATTATTAACCAATTCATCAAACTCTCTTTCTTAGAGTTTATTCATATGTAATGGTCATAGTATACATGTAAAAGTTTCCTTTTAAAGTTTTCATTTAATATCTTATTTTTTTTACAAGTGATTTTCTTTTCTCTGTAAAGTGAACCTTAATGTGAGGATAATCATATATAGTTGGTGTTTGGGTATGGGGTTGATGTCTCTTACTTAAAGCACTCTAAGCTGTCTTGAAGATCGAATGAGTTGTACGACGATCCTCCATAATCCAAGTTACGTTATTCTCTCTTCTTGCTCCTCGTTTAAGTCGTGCGAGTGGGTACTTGTCAAAGACACTCCAATGCTCAAATAAGTAATGATCGATTGGTTAAAAAAACAATGATGTATATTATGTGCATGATATTTAAAGTCATACCTATGACCTTTATTTATAGTAGTTTAGATGGATTTTTACCTTTTATTGTCTTAATAATGGTCTAATCATATCTCAATCTACATTAAGAAGTTAAATAGTTGTTAGCTGCAAAACCAACGACAAGTGCACCAGTCATAGCGTAGCAAGTGATAAATATCGTTCTCTCCCTAGGGACTTATGCAACACATGACAACTCTTCCTTCCATAACTCAATTAGACATCAAAGTGTACAAAAAACACAAGATCTTTTTGGTATTTTTATCAAACAGTTGGTGTGCAAGGAATTTAACATAGAGTATTTACAATTTGTTAAGACTAGAATTCATCCATTTCATTCTCATGCATTCACAAACATCTCAATTCCATCCAATAGGTGTTCAATTTCAGTTCTAGGTTCAATTCATATTTCTCAATACATAAAGAACCAAAATTCATGCATGAGTGATCAATCCAAAGCAAGCATTAAGCATAAAAATAAAATACTAACATGAATTGGAAAAGCATATAGCATTAACATCACAAAATACATAAGAATTCCATGTTTTACAACTAATCTCAACAAATAGGAAAAGCCCTCAATGGTGGAGAACATAGGGTTCTACAAAATTGAAGAGATAGGGAAGAAATTGGAACCAAAGAGAGGATGCACAAACTTTCCCAAGGTTTTTGGCAGCTGCTCCATGCTCCATTTGCGCCTCCCCTTCGCATCTCCATCTCCAATTTGTGACCCATCTTCTTCCTCAACCCAAAAGGGGAAAAATCACCATTGATGAAGCTTGAAGACCCAAGGAGGAGTGGGAGAGCTTCCCAACACCCCAAACACCCTCCAAGGGTCTCTCCCAGTCTCTCTAGGTGAAGAATGAAGTGTAGGAGGAGAAGAATGCTCAAAAAAATCGTGAGACCCATGTTTAAATAACCCATTTTGACACATCGGCACCGTCCGCGCTCAGCCCCCTTCCTGGGGCGCCCGGCTCGAGCACACCAGAAATCAGCTTCTGTGCAGGTGACGCTCAGCCCCCCTGAACCAGGGGGGCCCAACCTGATTTTTCTGCACTACATTTTTTTCACTTTTTATGCAGATCTACTTGGTCCAAAGGCGCCCATCATGGGTATTTGCTTCAAATTGATCTTTTATTTTCCCAAAACATGTTCTCTTGAGTTCTTGCTTGTTTTCCTCCACTAGAATTGCTTCCTATTCATTTATTTCACACACTCAAATAAAGAGATTAGAGGTAAAAACAAGCATATACTACATAAAACACAAGAAAACTAGAAAACACACTAAACTTGAGGATAAAACAAGGTAAAAGCTATGAAGGAGTTTATTTATTCACAAAATATATACATAAAAACACATAAAATCAACCGTTATCAATAGTCATTACCATTGATAACCTAATCATGAACACACTGCTCGACCATGTTGTGTAGGAAGCCGATCGAGCTGTTGAGGAGACAAATTGAGTTGTTGGGGAGACCGACCTAACTTTTAAAAGGACCGATCTGGCTGTTGGGAAGCTCGACCGGGTTGTGGACCACCTGGATGGAGCTTGGCCTTGGAACATGGTTGTTATGTAGATGATTTAGAAGTTGACGGCCATGGGAAATGACGTCCATGTGGAACTTGGTCAACAAACAAGAGAAGCAATAGTAGCAACCCTATTGGCTCAGATCGTTGAGGTTGCCCAACGACGATCACAAAGTGATTGTAACTTTGGGTTGCCAGACTCGCCGGTCATATATGACATCGTAGATGTGGATGTTAGGCTGAGAGAGCAAGAATGAAAGAGAAAAAGCAAACCATTAAGACTTTTGTGATTTTGGAAAATCAGAGGGGAGTCATTGTGTCGGCTACAATGGCAACCTAGGTTGGAGAAATATGAAGATGTGTGTCGTCCCTGTAACTCAACAATCTAGGGTTTTTAAATAAGCTATCACACACGAAGAGGAAGGAGAGCCACGCTTCTAGGCCTCTAGTATAGCCATTCTCCCATGCTTATGGTAGAGTTGGATTGTAGTTGATCTTGTTAAGGATGATGATGCACAAATTAAGTTAACTTTAAACTTCCAATTTGATTAACAATTATTTGAAAATTTTGGAAACATAGAAAGGAAGTCATATTTAACTAATGGAGGATAAATTTAATTTTTATTTTTTTCATTGACACAAATGAGTACATGAATTTGAATAAAACATAAGCTACCAATTAACTATTGTGATTGATATCAATTTCTAATCCGATGTTTAATATCTTTATGAATTACGATCCATGTTTTAAAGTAAAGAAATTTTTTTAGAATGCAAAGCTACCACCGAGTGGGGTTCAGGTGTTATTATTGCAGGTCCTTGGAGTATACAGGTACAAATTCTAGTGCAAAAAGGGGAAGTTGTTTGCGACTTCAAAATGAACTGAGAGAATGCAGAAAGATGCCTAATGCAACTACCTAACTGGGAGAAGAGCATTGTAAATGGATGCATACAGGTCTAGGTTTGCTTATTACTGCATAGACCATGTGTTTGCATAAGTGAAAATAATAGTTGTTTAATTTTGTATGCTAAACCATAACAAACCTTTATTTGTCTTTTTTTCCTATCCTTGTATTGTTTAAATAACTTTTGATTAGATTCAATATGAGCTATAGTGTTGCTTTTATTAAAACCTTCTTGTATCCTTGTTAAGAGGCACCTTGCACTTTTTTGTACATGGGTCACAACACCTTAAGACTCTATTTTTATATTATTTTATTTTTTCTAATAAAAAAAATAGGTTAATGAAGATGCACGGATGGAAAATAATATTGACGTGCAAAAATGACTAATAGAAAATATTTTAAATAGAAATATTTTCAATGTCAAATATTTCAAATTGAAAATATATTGCAAGTGTGTAGAAGATTCCCTATTATTATGCTAACCAAATTTAATAATGATTGACAAAGGAAAATATGTTAAAAAAATCCAATTCTAAATTAATTAGTGATAATGTCAAAACATAATAAATGAAAGACAATCCTAAGTCTAAACTTAAAATAAGTTTGTTTGAGAATGACAATGAGAAAAATAATGAAAGAGATTTTATACATGATAATTGCATTTTAATATTTGTCCTGAGAGACTAAGTGGTATGATTTGTTGACAAATCTATTTAAATTTGATTATTTGCTTAATCAAGATTACTTACTGTCCTGTGTTGAAAGCTTAATCTCTAACTTTTTCAATTAAGATTAAAGCGGATTGCCAGTTTAACTGACCAATTGGTAACTCACTGACTCATAGTTGATTATTAGTCCATATTATATACATTTTTAAATAAAATAAATTTATTTAAATAAAATATTAATTAATTGAAATAATTAGTCAAATACATTCATGGTAAAAAAACACTTTGATAACATTATTCTATTTTATTCAAGATATTAAAATGGAATTAATTATATAATTAAGAAATAAAATATTACTCAGTACCATAAGATATTAGTTATGAAATTAAAATGTATTATTTTTTATTTTAAAAAAAATTATTTAACCAATGAGAAAGAAACCATTATTATCAAGCATTAAATAAAGTTTGAATTTACCAGCACTGTTTTTCATAAAAACATTAAATAGAAATTGGTAAGACTAGGTAGTATCTCTTCGTGTACCTCTCTATTGTCACTGGTAACTATAGTCCCAAATATCACCTTAATCCCAATAACTGATATCCCAACAACAAAATGATATTTGTCCATAAACTAATTAATATATCAAGTAATAACAAAATAAAAATAAAAGAAAAGAAAAAGCTATTTGAATCGATTCAATTCCATTGAACATTAAGCTTGTTTTCACTACGGTTTTCATGTTCGCATTCTTTCTTTCTTTCCTTATGATTCTATCTCCAAAGCAACTCATAGTTTTGAATACTAAGTTCCATCACGACGCAATCTTCTATTTTCTTAAAGAGGCAAAATGAAGTTCTCGGCGTGGCAGCAGAGCTACATCAACCGCCGGAGCAACAGCTTCAGGGCACCTTTGCCGTTGGAATCTTCCGGTGAATCCTCCAGTAAGTCTCCGGTGACCACCTTTTCCTTCCTCCTCCACGCCGCCTGCTGCCTCATCAGCGTCGTCCTCGGTTTCCGCTTCTCCCGCCTGGTCTACCTGTTCTTCTTCTCAGTCACCTCAACAAACCTCTCTGCGTTCCGTGGGGGCGAAATCCCCACTCCCCTCGTCGTGCATTCCTCCCTTACCACGAAACCGATGGAGAATCCGGCGAACCAGACTGCCGGCAGCCGCGTGCTGGTTGGGCGGCACGGGATCCAAGTACGACCATGGCCGCATCCAAATCCCGAGGAGATGATGAAGGCATACCGCATAATCGAGAGAGTTCAAAGGGAGCAGAGGGCACTGTTCGGAGTGAAGAAAGCGAAAACGGTTATTGCAGTCACGCCGACGCACGTGCGCACCTTCCAGAAGCTTCACTTGAGCTGCGTGATGCACTCACTAATGCTCGTGCCGTACGATGTCGTTTGGATCGTGGTCGAGGCTGGACGAGTCAGCAATGAGACTGCTTCCATCATCGCCAAGTCAGGACTCAGAACCATCCACGTTGGCTTCAATCACGGAATGCCGATTTCTTGGGATGAAAGACACAAATTGGAGGCTCGAATGCGCCTTCATGCTTTGAGGTCAACATTTCAGCTTTATCTTTATTGAAATTCTAATGCTTAAATTTTCAAATCGTCTGGTACTGTTTTCCCGCTAATTGGCGCATAAGTAATCGCTAAATTACTAGCAAATTGTAAGGAAGAATTTGTCCATAATAGTTCTTGCTCAAGGAAACTTATGTATTGTGTAGTGTGCAGAATACTGATGAGTTTTAACCAAAAAAAGAGTTAAAAACATTTGTACTGGAGTAGTTTGAAGATTTAGTTTGTCGTTAAGTCAAACGAATGATTGATTTTTAGTGTGATGGAATAGGATTGTGAGCAACGAGAGGCTGGAAGGAATTGTGATGTTTGTAGATGATAGCAATATGCATAGCATGGAGTTGTTTGATGAGATTCAAAATGTGAAGTGGATTGGTGCGTTTTCGATTGGAATTCTTGTTCATTCAGGTCGTGTGGAGGAGGCTTCAGCAATACCAGTGCAAGGTCCTGCTTGTAATGCAACCAATAATCTTGTTGGGTGGCATACCTTCAAATCATTGCGCTATGTTGGAAAAAGTGCAGTTTACATAGATGATCTGGCACCTGTGCTGCCCAGAAAGATTGAGTGGGCTGGGTTTGTGTTGAATTCTAGGTTGCTTTGGAGGGATCTTGATAATAGACCAGAATGGATTAAGGATCTTCAAGAGATGGATGAGATTGTTGAGGACATAGAAAGTCCCCTGTCTCTGCTAAGAGACCCCTCCGTGGTTGAACCACTTGGCAGTTGTGGACGCCATGTTTTGCTCTGGTGGCTGCGGGTTGAAGCTCGCACAGACAGCAAATTCCCTGCTCGGTGAGTCCTCTTCTCTTCATTACCTAGATTCAAGCAACTTACTTCATTAGTACAACAAATAGCACTTAACACTTTCTCTCCGGCGTTTGTCCCTTTCCTTGACAATTTCCAGCCTCCTCACGGTCATATTAATATTTTGGCTCCACACAAGACCCATAATTTAATTTAAATTTTTTATGGGCCTTGAGGAGAAGGTCCAATGTGATTTTCTAAAAACTATATAAATGCATTTTAAAAAATCAAATAAGTAATAAAATTCAGTATTTATTTTAGTTTTTATTTCCTCAGTAGTGGTAATATTTATTCGTTCTTGTTTTCTGGAATTTGCGGAGTTTAAATAATCATGTTTTCTGTGCATATCCTGACCATTCGATGCAATGCAGATGGAAAATTGACCCTCCTCTGGACATCACAGTCCCGTCAAAACGTACTCCATGGCCAGATGCTCCTCGTCAATTCCCAATCAATGAAAAAGAGCTAATTGGCACACAAGAACATACGACTAAGCATTCTACAAAGACCAGAACATCTAGATCGAGGCGCAGTCGAAATAAGAGAAGGCACGGCGCCAAAGTGATTGGTGTGAAAGTCTCTAAACATTCTGATAAAAACTGAGATGTTAAAATACATTTTAGAAATTTACTGCCCTGTGAATACGGAATTCTTGGTCTTCTTGAGAAGAATGTGGATTGAACAAGCTAAGAAGCTCATGTTCTTACAGGATAGGATACATATATTGTGGTTACTTATTGAAAGACAGTGTCAACTTTGTTCTCGAGCATTTGCTTCATCGTAGGAAATTGGTAATTTTTCTTCAGTCTTTTCAACGCAATAGAAAATCTTCTTCATAGGAGTATATATCCATACGCTCGTCCTTTCTTTCTTTGTCGATTTCCTTACTTTTAGGCATAACAGAACTACAAAGCTTGTACATGTCCATTAATTATTTTAGCACTCTGGTACATCTTACTTCTTACAGTAAAAGAAAAGTGTAAACTGATTATTTCGTTTTATACATAAAATCGGGAATCGTTGTCTAACGATGTCACTCATTCATCACATTTAATTTATTTTAAATATATTCACAATTGTTAATTATCTTCATTTAATTCCAATGTATTCTTAACTTATCATTTTCTTATAACCAATTTAAAATACCTTAAACTTTACAATAAAAATATTTAAATACGTTACACAAGTATAATAAATATTATTAACCTAATTATTATTCAAGATCGTAAGAAAATTATACTCTTGTAATTCCAGCTATCAGAGGCAAAGCAAGTATTTTATACTATGGCAAGCTGAGGTTTGTAACATCCCAAAATATAGTAATTACGATAAATTAGAACTAATCACATTTACATGATTAAACAGTACAGTCTTAACTAAATCAGCTATCAAAGCCGAACGTTAATTAAATACAGGGTTCAAAAAAATTTAATACAGGAATAACCAAGGTCCGCTGACGAACGGTTTACAAAAGCTAATAACCGAACGTCCAAAAATTAAGTAAACTAAGCCTACTGAACGATCTAAGTCTCGGCCTTCACTTCAACTTCCACCAGGTTTTCTTCTTCAACAACTTCCTCCAAAACGGTATCGCCATCTGCTCACATCCACACGGATGATCATTGCATTGACAGGACGGACGTACATAAACAGCAGACAACACAAGGAAACGCAAGGGTAAGCTTAGGTAATTTAATTCATACAATTAACATACAATCTAACATATGTAAATCAACATACACTACACACAAAAATATATATCAGCATAGAATTAATCATCCAAACTCTTACAAGACCGACCGTCCGAACTGTATGAATCCATGTATCTACAGGCGTTCGTGCACTCGGGTGATGTGATAACTGGAAACACTCAACAGCTGCCACCCGAGGTTAGCCCTATCAGTCCAAAGTACTCATTAGGACTAGGACCTCCTGCCATTCCCACACATGACCTACTCCCCTCTACATGAGGACGAGCACTCACGGAATATCAGGATGAACAGCCATCAACAGCTTTACCATGGTCATACTACACCACTTCCCACATTCAAATCATAGAGACGTTCCTCCTTGGAACGCTCGTTCAAAATCCATCATCATAAAATTTCTCCAAACATGGTTCACACTTCAGAATTTTACACTTTAATTTCATTTTCATCTTTAGTTT
>NW_025906238.1:0-27385 GCF_018835915.1 Vigna umbellata | reverse complement strand
TTTTTATACAATTCTATTTTATCAACTTACTTATATCATATTATTTCTTCATTTTAGGTATATGTCTGATGTTAGTAACAAGAAGGGGTTCAACGATGTATATGGGTTCATTGACCCCTCTATGACTCATGAAAGAAATAAATTTGATGATATCCAGACATACATCAGCACCTGTTTTGGAATGGGGAAGGAGATATATTTTCTCCCTTATATACATGGGTAAGTGAAGTTTGTTAACTTCAACACATTCATTTATTAATTTTGGTATATGATTCATAAGTTATTACCAATTTCAGGTGTCATTGGCAGCTACTTGTGATCTCCATACCGGAGAACACTGCTGTCTGGTTTTGTTCATTGCAGAAGTCTCCTCCCAGCTCTCTTAGACATGTAGTAGATTGGTAAGAATCTCAATGTTTCTACTTTTTTTATATATAAATGTATGCTAAAGGAATTGCTTTTAATAGTTCCCTTGCAACACATATGATGTTATCTGGGAGATCTACTGCTACAGCTAAAAAGCTTGCATGGGTTGCCCTTAAGGTTTGGTATTTTAGTCCATACTCATTTACATTTGGTTCCATTCAATTGATGTTACTTAACATTTTATAATTATGATGATATATTGTAGTGTAATATACAAACGGGGTCATATGAATGTGGTTACTACGTCATGTTTTGGATGATGACCATTATTCGTGCACATTACACCAGTGGATGGGAAACGGTATTATTTAGGTTTCAATTTTATTTTCCCTATAGTTTAGATTTCAAATACACTAAGTTAAATCATTGTATTTTATGCAGAAATTCAATAGGACTGCTCCAATTCCGGAGAAGTCACTTCAACTTGTGAGGAAAGCACTGGCTAAATATGTAATTCATTTATATAATAGTATATACTAGATATTAAGATATACTAAGTTCTAAGTTTATGTTTCTAAGTTGTTTGATGTTTTTCTACATTATTATTAGTTTAACATTGTACATTCAGTTTTATTTATGCTTCAAACTTGATTTAGGATTATAATTTGATTGATTTATGCTTATAAGAAGTTGATTTATGATTCAATTGAATGTATTTATGTTTTATTATAATTTTCATTCAAAATATACGTTTCTGGATTATTCTCGACTGTTCTGGCTGTAAATATATATGCAGGTCTGTTTCTGTTGTTGGGAATGTCGCAGAAACAGACCTCATTTTAAAAAAAAAAACAGTGATATATGCCTCGGTTGGTGTCACAACCGAGGTAGAAAAGCCATTTATGCCTCGGTTATAACCACAATCGAGGCCGAAAGTACTGCGTAAAAAAAAAAAAAGAACTCTACTGCCTCGGTTCAGAGTACAACCGAGGCAGTAGAGTGAAGAAAAAGACCTCTACTGCCTCGGTTCAGACCACAACCGAAGCAGTAGGTGAACATACGGCCTCGGTTGTAGATGAACCGATGCCAAATCACCTCTCTTTATGCCTCGGTTCAAACCGAGGCCAAAAGTGGTACACTTTTTGCCTCGTCTGCATATGCCTCTGTTCGAGAACCGGTGCCTATAATGAAAAACAACCGCTGTCTTTTCTCCTGCTTGTACTAGTGCAAGTTCTAATGAAATTTAAATGAATTAGTCATACCTTAAATTTTATTTCGCATATTTACGTTATATGTGATTTTGACATCACAAACTTTAATTGCTCACAAATATTTCTCATAATATTTCAATCATTTAAATTATTTTTCCCTTGAAAACCAATAAAAAAATAATAATTTTAAATAGTTATAATTTCTCAATAAAAAGTGTTTTATTAAAACTAAATAAATAATAATTAAATAAGTAAAACAAAAGTAAACAAATGTAGCCTTAAATTAATGAGTAAAGAAAAGGTACAGAACTCAACCATAAACGAGATTAGAACATTAAAATATTCTCATTCTTTTTAAAAGGTAAAATAATAAAAAATTTAAATATATTTTTTGTTTTTAAACTTAAAAATAATAAATATAATCATTTTTAAACCGTTTAAGATTTTTTACATGTTAAACACATTTATGAACTAATACTGAAAAAGGAATGTATGAAACGGTATAAACCATTCAAACATTAATATGAAATGTATACAAAAAATTAATATAATTAAGTTAAAAGTATTATATTAATTTATTTTTAAAACTTAAAGATCAAAATGTATAAAGTGTAGATAAAAATGAATTCTAATTTCATGTTAGGACAAATCCATAAATAAAATGAATTAAAATTATTACAAAAAAAAACTACTTACGAAACAAAATAATTTTATAAAAAATCTATTTTAGTTGAGATGTTTTATTTTATTTTGTTCCTAAATCTTTCATTTTATTTTTTATTTAGTATAATTCATTTGGACAGTTCTTTTTATAAAGAAATTGTGCATGTGAAAACTCAGTACTCAAAGCGCATATAGTGTTATCCCTATTATTTTACTATATACAACTTATTACATCTTCCATCTCTCACTTTTTCTTTTATTATTATTTCAATGTCTCAAAGTTTATTAAGAGAGCAGACAGACAAGGGTGATTTGTAGCTACGCACCTGGACAAAAAAACGAATTATCAAGATTCCAAACAAGAATATCGATGATGACCCCACACGTTTTTCCGTATGAGGGCAACATCTAAGATTATGACATGTGACGTTACGTGATTCATGTCCAATGTCGTAGGATTCTGTCATCGCACGTTAGATTTGCCAGTTTCCGATTACGTGCGGCTGAATTCGTATATACTCTGTTTCTCTGCTTCTGTCTGTGCTCATCACATGAACAAACTGTTATTGGGTGCAAATCTTCTCAAAAGGGTTTTTCGATCGCATCGAATGCATACGTCAACACTTTTTTACAATATATATTACACATCGCAATATTTTTACAATCACCACTCCGACAACCATTTAAAACATTGCTTCCAAAGGGAAGAAAGAAGAACAAAAGAAACAATTGATGACGGAATCTGAAAGATTGGTAATATATATACAAAGCACTAAAACTAAATCAAGCGACAAAACAAAACGCACAAATACAGAGCATTGTCGGAGATATTGGTGACAGCCAGGGCGATGGTGCATAAGGGAGAAGCACTGAGTTTCTAACTGCAAACAAATGCGTTGATCTTAGTTAATTCCGTCAATTGGGTTTGTTTGGGATTCGTTGGTCTTGGCCTACATGGGTTTCTTCCTTGCACCACACGAAAACAAACGAAGGAGAGATTGGAGCAAGGACTCAAAAACCATTCTCTTCACCGATTTCCTTGGAGCTGGAATTACCGTTGCAAACGCTTTCTTCTTCTTCATCATCGTTGTCTCGAACTTGTTGCTCCCTCCTGCACCTTGATTCATCCCCATCTCGCTCTCTCTTAACTCTCTCGGTTTGTATTTCTTAGTGCTTCGTGTTCAGTGCACTGCTTAACTGCGCTTATTATAAAAGCAGAGGCTGCTCAAGTTGTGAACAAAGATTATCCCGAACGAAGTATCCGCGAAAAGTTTCGATTATAGTAATATTGCGGAGTAAATTCCTAGTCCAATTATGTAGGGTCACTAATGCGCACGTTCAATGTGAATGTAGAAAAAAAAAAGTCAAATCTGTCTTTCTCACTCGTTGTGTTTGTCTCTTTTACTATGTCTCAACTTCAGTACACGTTCAGTTTCCTCGTCTCTTGGTTGCACGCGAATTAAATTTTGTTGGTACTCTGCTGCTTAAGTAGTGTGGTATCATTAACCAGAACGGTCAGATGTTCTTACGCTGTGTGAGTATTAGAACATGATCTGTTTAATTAATTAGGATGTTTAGTTTACACTGCTTATTATCTGGTTCGATGTGAAGTTTTTTCTTGATTATCGGAATTTTCTTATTTAATACTTTTTGGTTGATTGTGGTTTGGGTGAAACTTCACAACGTGTACATGCTTCCCAGAAAATCATATTTTGAAGAAAAACATAAAAATAAAGTTATATATAGGTTGTCAGCAACTTTCCCGAAAAGGGTGATCTACTGAAAAAGTCCATCACGGAAACAAAATATTGCTGTCACGACTTTCATGGTAAAAAATAGTAGAGACAAATTTAGCTCATGCACGATGAATCTCTATAACAGGTTATTTTTCTTGAAGTGAAATAACATGAAAAATAAGATTGGCAACCAGATCGTATTCACTAAAACTTAAAGGTATACGCCAAAATTATATGGCCCTACTGCGACACGTAAACGATTCTACTCAAACGAAGAGGTTTGAATCAAACATTTTATAGGTTCCATCTAGTATGGACCCGCACGAATTGACAAAATGACAATGTTAACAAGTAAATAATTTACATGCGTGATCTACTTTGAATCAATATGTGGACTTCTTTTCCTTATCTTCTTTCATTGTCTATTTGATGGACAGCCATAATGGTTGAAGTAATAACTAAAAAGTTTCCAAACATCACTATGTATTATTTTATTGTGCAGGCTACTTTGGTTGTCCGACATGACTAAGTAACCTTAACCCTATGGCATTATGAGTTTGTGCTTTGCACACGGCAATATAAATTTACAACAAGAGATGGAATCTCTGCTAAAGCAGGAATTCAAGTTGGTTCCATCAAGAAAGGGAGAGCATCATATCGGATTGAGAAAACAAACACTGAAACAATCAAGAAAGAGAGAGCAGTGGACTTTAATCACCAACATTACGTTTCTGTCACTCTTCAGTTATTTATTAATTTATTTATTTCAAATCAATCTATTCTCCCATTGTCTATTTTTCTTCTGCTATAAAAGGATGTTGAAGTGTTGTCATTAATTAATATAACATAACTAACGAATTGATATTTAAAACAGTTAATCCTTAGCAGATATAATTTTGTTCAACGTATGGACAAAAAAATACCGTATAAAATCTGTCTCTTATGTGCTAAATAAAGTATGAGGGAAAAGTTAGAAAAATACTTGAATTAATGGAAGAATATCATAGTAATTGTCTTGATTGGGAAGAGGCGGCTGCAGGTGAGTACTTTGATGCTACAGGTTTTATAAAGAAGACTGGGAAACTTCCTCAGTGGCTTACTCCAATTTCTTGGGACTAAAGAAATAGTGTTATATGAAATTATTAAAATGTTGGTAATATAAGCTCATTTTTAAGAAGGCCGGCGGAGAAAAAGAAAAAAACTAGAAACGTTGAGCATTCAAATGCAGAGAAATCACACCTACACAATAGGCCCAACGTTATAGTAATAGTAGGAAGTAAATTTATACCAGACACTATCAGACCGACAGAAAAAGTTATGGATAAAAAACACTACAATCAAATGAGCATTTACAATTTTGTGTGTTCTTATCAAACGAATGATTTTCATTAAGTTGAAGAAGAGTTGATGAATAGATAATTTAAACTTAGAACAGATTAGACCACTCGAGAAAAAGATTAAATTGTACAAATTAAGGACATTGAAGTAGAAGTTCATCATTCCCTTAACCTTTGAATTTCTACAACTCAATCTTCTCTTGATTAATCCAACCTCTGTTCTAAATTTGCTAAAAAGGCAATATATTTCTTTTTCAATTTGCTAAAAAAACATTCATATGATACACAACATAGAAAACTGAAACATTTTAAAAAAAAGACCATTTCATTGTAGCTTTTTTTTATTGGTTAAAAAATGAACCAGAACGAGAACCAAGGTTCAATTTTGATTAACCTAGTATACATAAAAAATGGTCATTCATGCAAAGTCATGATTGAATTTCCAAAACAAAGTCGCAGTCACAAATAAAAATGGAAACTTCAGTAAACAAACCTCAACAACGAAACCAATCAGGCAAAAATACTCTCCATGAGATGTCCACCACTAAAAAAAGACTTGTTCAAAAAGTACCATCAAACCACTACCATTTTGCCACCAAAGATTAAAATCTAACCTGACTAAAACTCGTGGTGGGTTGGATTGGCTCGCGGGTTACAACTCATTTTGACAGTACTAGTTTTGTTATAGTGAGAATTGTCTAACACCCAATTTTGTCTGGGTAAATAAATTCATTTTAAAAAAATAAAATATATAAAAACATAAAAATAACTGGTGTATAGCTGACTTTTTATAACAAGTAAAATTGACTTATTATGACAAGTAGATTAACGTTATAGTTATGACCGTCATAATAGGTTTACGTATTATATGACATAACGAAAAAGTATGTCATAATAGATTCAACTTACTATGACGTGCTTTTTGTTACCTGTCGTAAGTCTATTAGTCATAATATGGTCAATTTTCTATGATCTAATTCGATTACGTGTCATAATATATGAGATTTAATGACGTGGTCAGTTTCACCTGTCATAATATCTCCAATCTATTATGACAAATAATTTTTCACCTATCATAATACATGTTTTTCATAATTAACAAATTATAACATACATGGTTATGTACGTTATAAAAACTTATTTAAAAAAGAATTACATGCTTACATTTGACATCCAATCAATTTTCTTATATTATCATCTCATCCAATCAATTTATAATCAATGTACCTTGGAATGAAAAGACTCAATTGAAAAAACAAAATGGTTATTTCATATATTAAATTATCTAATAATATTTAATACATTATTTGTACATAAAACTATATATTAAAACCAAATTTTACATTAACATACCTATATTACTAAATTGTAGTCAAGTTTCTCTAATTCATTAACACTTAAAATTTTGTTGGTATTGTGCTGCTTAAGTAGTATGGTATACATTAGAGATGTCGGTCAGATGTTCTTATGTTACCTAAATATTAGGACACGATCTGTTTAATCAATTTGGATGTTTAGTTTACAATGCTTATTATCTCGTTCGATGTGAAGTTTTTTCTTGATTATCGGAATTTTCTCATTTAATATTATTTGGTTGATTGTGGTTTGGGTGAAACTTCAGAACATGTGCATGCTCCCTAGAAAATCATATTTTGAAGAAAAACATAAAAATAAAGTTATATATAGGTTGTTAGCAACTTTCCGGAAAAGGGTCATTGGGTCTCTATCAAGGAGAAGGTTCACCTGAAGACACAAACACCAATAAGATTTGAGTCAAATCATATAAGAGATCGACACCACTCTATACACAAAACCTTAAAACAATAAGTTAATGAGTTTTTCTTTTTTATATAATATTCTACTTTCTCATTTCAATCTAATGTGGGACTTGAACTCACACTTAAAACAATAGTAAAAAAGTCGAGAAGCTTTGCAACAAAATATTGTTGTCACGACTTTGATGGTAAAAAAAACAGTAGACACAAATTTAGCTCATGCTCGATAATTTCTATAACATGTTATTTTTCTTGAAGTGAGATGACATGAAAAAATAAGGTTGGCAACCACGTCGTATTTTCTAAAACTTAAAGGTACACCAAAATTGTATGGCCCTACTGCGATCACACACGTAAACGATTATACTCAAACGAAGATATTCTAATCATAAATATGTTATATGTTTCATCTAGTATGGACCCGCATGAATTGACAAAATGACAATGTTAACAAGTAAATAATTTACATGCGTGATCTACTTTGAATTAATATGTGGACTTCTTTTCATTATCTTCTTTCACTGTCTATTTGATGGACATCCATAATGGTTGAAGTCATAACTAAAAAGTTTACAAACATTACTGTATTATTTTATTGTCCAGGCTACTTTGGATGTGCGACATGACTAACAACGTTTGGTTAATGGCAAACAAATCCTAAACCCTAAAAACTACTACAATTGCACAACAATTTTAAATTTTTCTCACAAGTATGCATTATACTTTACTACATCAACACTTTTTTAACTATGTTTTTGAAAATTTAATAGAACTAACTTGATTTTTAAAAGATACTAAGTTAAAAAAAAACTAATGAAAACTAAGTTGGAACTTTGAAACTAGTGCTATAAAAATGGGTTAGAACTCGCGAGCTAACTCGGTCGACCAAAGGTTCGGGTCAAGTTGGGTTTGGAAAAAAATGTAATTTTTTTAATACAGGTCAATTTTCAATGCGACTCACCCAGCTTGAATCTATGGTAAGTTGGATTGACTTAACAATTCACTTAGTTTAATTTAATTATTTATTACTTTGTATTTCAATATTATTAATTAACATTTTTTTATTATATTGTAAATAGAGATAAAGAAGAAAATGTTTCAAGGGAACAAAATATTATAGATTTATCGATTCAAGACTATAATCTTATAAATGGATAAGTGACGCAAAATCGATCAATATTAGAAACTTATTTATTGTTTTTTGAGTTTGCTTTTGGAGTACATTTGAGTTATATGTTACTTTTTTTTTTATTATGAATTATCTTTGAAGTTTAACATCATTTTAGAGGAAAATTTATTTAGATTTAAATTATAAAAATTATACATTTTTTTTATTTAAAGAAAACATTTTTAACCTAGTAACCTGTGGTGGACTAGGTCAGATTTGAAATTTTTTAGCTTATTAATAAGTGAGTCAAATTGGATTAAGTGACAATCTTGATGGATCAGACAAGTACCTCTTTTGACAAACTTTAAGAGAAAAGTAGTAATTAAGCCATACATTTATCTATTTTGTAAACCTAAGTACGCACTTTGGGTTGGGTCGAATTGAGTAGGCTGATGTGAGTTTGTCTCTGTCCTGATTCGCTTCTTCGTCATCTTCTCCACTCTTCTTCACAAAGTAACGAACATTGTCTCTCACTATGACAAAGACAAAGACGCGCACGAGCACAAAGGGAGAACTCTTCCTCTCGTCTCTCTTAGAGTCCTCTACTCGAACACTCTATCTCTATTGCGACTTGAGTATTTCGTTCCTTTTGCTGATTATGATTTGAGTGTTCGATATCTATACCAATTCTTTTATTATGAGGATATGTAATAACATTTTTCAATCGGAGTGCCTTACCATACGAGGTGAAATATGACAATCTTGAATTATTATTATCTTTATGGAAACAAATAACTTAAGACAATAGCAAAATAACTTTTGACTTTTAACTTCTAAATCTTCTTAAAACTCGAAAACAAAACATAAGAAGTCTTATTTTAGAAAATTCGGATTGATATTAATTAAAAGTATATTTGGTGTGTATTGCATATTTATTTGGTGTGTATTGCATATTTATTCGGATTGAAAATTCGGATTGATATTAATTAAAAATATATTTGGTGTGTATTGATATTTGGTGTCTTAAGACAAGTTTGAGGACCAATTTTAGTATGAAGAATAAATACCCGACTTCTCTTTTGTATTAATCGATGAATGAGAATTTGATTTCTGAATCCACAACGTCTAACCACCTTCCAAACATAGTCTCTGACCTCCATTTTCCATTCCACGGTGCTTCTCTCTCATCAAACAGCATCACCTTTCCTCCAATCCGCTTCAGGCACGCATCAGAGCTCCTACAGCCACGCGTTCTCTCTTGAAGCCTCGTTAGCGCACTCCATCATCAGCTCTTCATTTTCATTCTCGCGCCTCAGAGAGCCTCATTTCATTTGTCTCGATTCGTCTTCGTCGCGTCTTCACTCTCTCGAGAGAGCTCCTCATCCTTCAACCATATCTTCAGTTTTCAACCTCGTAAGTTTTCCTCGTCACAGAATCTTCATTTTATTCTCTGCCTCGTTACATTTCCTCTCCACAAAACCTAGCCTCTTCACATATCCTCTGCTAGGGTTTCTCACCGATCTTCATCCTTTTCACCTTTACCTTAGATTTCATCGATTGAAACATCATTTTTCCCACTTTCCACCGAACAAACAGCATTCTACCGATTGATTCTTCGATTAGCGCCATTCTCACCGTTCAATCTCCATTTCACACCGATTAATCGGTTCCTTTTATGTTTTCCCCCTTTTCTAGGGTTCCATCGGTCAGTTTAGGGTTTCTGTTTCCGATTAGGGTTCTAGTGAGTTCAATCTCACTTTTGGTCCGATTAGGGTTTCGATTTCGTTTTCTCGAGTGTATATGTCATTTCCGCAGCGTTCTTACTCGTCGGAGGAAGCTTCGAAGTAATTGCGTCGCGCCTTCGGTCACTTCTCGGAGCTGCTTTTCCATCAACTATGCTAAAAGAGAAGTTAGTCTTTTCTTTTTGTCTTTGTTTTTTTGGATTCTATTACGAAGAAATTTAGGCTTAGTTTTTGGGAATGTTATTCGAGTCATGGCTACAGCAACATTAAGCATGATGCATGATGTTTGTCTTATTTTCATACCATTAAAAAAGGGTGTATTTAATAGCAGCATTAATTTGTCTTCTTGCACTTGTAGAGTGCCTTCAAAACTGGAGGGAAATAGTTAGTGCAGTTGAATGTGCTGGTTAATAATTAATGACCAAAAATTCCTTACTGCTTTGTCCTACTGCCTATCTTGTGAAGCATCTGTATTAGTCAAGTTAGACATTTACAATTAGTTTTATTTTCATTTTGTTGTTCACAAATGTCATTGTATTTGATGGGTGGGATTTAGGGAATCAGAAGAAAGTGCTATCTAGGAGTTTGTGGGTTCATAGTAATTTCCCTTTTTTTCAAAGTTACTAGCAACAACCTGCTATTGTAGTGATGTGGGGTTAGAGGATCCTCTAGCCGCCTAAATGGCAACGTCGTGTTGTGTTTTTGCTTCTCACAAATCATGGATGAGGTCATGTCCATTCACAGACAAATTCTCATCTCTAGAAGCCACTATTTGGAACATGATGAAATCCTTGTTTTTTTTATCTACCTTATTACTGCAACTGATTTTTGGGACTTCTCTTTTTGTGATTTTAAAATTTAAACATTTTTTTTTCCGAATCAAAGGGATGTTAGGTTTTCAAACATGATCTCTCCACCCACTATAAAAAATGTGCTATATCGTCTGTGGTTGGCCACTCCATGCTGGTATTTGTGAAGGATAATTATGGTCCAGACATATGATTTATGGCTAAACCTGTTCCTTTTCTAGCAAACTCAGCCCTTGTTTTCACCTCTTTTGTCTTTGATCTGTTGCCTCTGTATTGTATAACTTCTGCTTATATCCAGACTGACTTTTGATGATTTGATGAATATGCCTCTCATCATATTTTCATAAACATGCCTTGAACTTTTGTAATTTTTTATTTTCAATATTGCACTAAAANTTATAAAAACTTATTTAAAAAAGAATTACATGCTTACATTTGACATCCAATCAATTTTCTTATATTATCATCTCATCCAATCAATTTATAATCAATGTACCTTGGAATGAAAAGACTCAATTGAAAAAACAAAATGGTTATTTCATATATTAAATTATCTAATAATATTTAATACATTATTTGTACATAAAACTATATATTAAAACCAAATTTTACATTAACTTACCTATATTACTAAATTGTAGTCAAGTTTCTCTAATTCATTAACACTTAAAATTTTGTTGGTATTGTGCTGCTTAAGTAGTATGGTATACATTAGAGATGTCGGTCAGATGTTCTTATGTTACCTAAATATTAGGACACGATCTGTTTAATCAATTTGGATGTTTAGTTTACAATGCTTATTATCTCGTTCGATGTGAAGTTTTTTCTTGATTATCGGAATTTTCTCATTTAATATTATTTGGTTGATTGTGGTTTGGGTGAAACTTCAGAACATGTGCATGCTCCCTAGAAAATCATATTTTGAAGAAAAACATAAAAATAAAGTTATATATAGGTTGTTAGCAACTTTCCGGAAAAGGGTCATTGGGTCTCTATCAAGGAGAAGGTTCACCTGAAGACACAAACACCAATAAGATTTGAGTCAAATCATATAAGAGATCGACACCACTCTATACACAAAACCTTAAAACAATAAGTTAATGAGTTTTTCTTTTTTATATAATATTCTACTTTCTCATTTCAATCTAATGTGGGACTTGAACTCACACTTAAAACAATAGTAAAAAAGTCGAGAAGCTTTGCAACAAAATATTGTTGTCACGACTTTGATGGTAAAAAAAACAGTAGACACAAATTTAGCTCATGCTCGATAATTTCTATAACATGTTATTTTTCTTGAAGTGAGATGACATGAAAAAATAAGGTTGGCAACCACGTCGTATTTTCTAAAACTTAAAGGTACACCAAAATTGTATGGCCCTACTGCGATCACACACGTAAACGATTTTACTCAAACGAAGATATTCTAATCATAAATATGTTATATGTTTCATCTAGTATGGACCCGCATGAATTGACAAAATGACAATGTTAACAAGTAAATAATTTACATGCGTGATCTACTTTGAATTAATATGTGGACTTCTTTTCATTATCTTCTTTCACTGTCTATTTGATGGACATCCATAATGGTTGAAGTCATAACTAAAAAGTTTACAAACATTACTGTATTATTTTATTGTCCAGGCTACTTTGGATGTGCGACATGACTAACAACGTTTGGTTAATGGCAAACAAATCCTAAACCCTAAAAACTACTACAATTGCACAACAATTTTAAATTTTTCTCACAAGTATGCATTATACTTTACTACATCAACACTTTTTTAACTATGTTTTTGAAAATTTAATAGAACTAACTTGATTTTTAAAAGATACTAAGTTAAAAAAAAACTAATGAAAACTAAGTTGGAACTTTGAAACTAGTGCTATAAAAATGGGTTAGAACTCGCGAGCTAACTCGGTCGACCAAAGGTTCGGGTCAAGTTGGGTTTGGAAAAAAATGTAATTTTTTTAATACAGGTCAATTTTCAATGCGACTCACCCAGCTTGAATCTCTGGTAAGTTGGATTGACTTAACAATTCACTTAGTTTAATTTAATTATTTATTACTTTGTATTTCAATATTATTAATTAACATTTTTTTATTATATTGTAAATAGAGATAAAGAAGAAAATGTTTCAAGGGAACAAAATATTATAGATTTATCGATTCAAGACTATAATCTTATAAATGGATAAGTGACGCAAAATCGATCAATATTAGAAACTTATTTATTGTTTTTTGAGTTTGCTTTTGGAGTACATTTGAGTTATATGTTACTTTTTTTTTTATTATGAATTATCTTTGAAGTTTAACATCATTTTAGAGGAAAATTTATTTAGATTTAAATTATAAAAATTATACATTTTTTTTATTTAAAGAAAACATTTTTAACCTAGTAACCTGTGGTGGACTAGGTCAGATTTGAAATTTTTTAGCTTATTAATAAGTGAGTCAAATTGGATTAAGTGACAATCTTGATGGATCAGACAAGTACCTCTTTTGACAAACTTTAAGAGAAAAGTAGTAATTAAGCCATACATTTATCTATTTTGTAAACCTAAGTACGCACTTTGGGTTGGGTCGAATTGAGTAGGCTGATGTGAGTTTGTCTCTGTCCTGATTCGCTTCTTCGTCATCTTCTCCACTCTTCTTCACAAAGTAACGAACATTGTCTCTCACTATGACAAAGACAAAGACGCGCACGAGCACAAAGGGAGAACTCTTCCTCTCGTCTCTCTTAGAGTCCTCTACTCGAACACTCTATCTCTATTGCGACTTGAGTATTTCGTTCCTTTTGCTGATTATGATTTGAGTGTTCGATATCTATACCAATTCTTTTATTATGAGGATATGTAATAACATTTTTCAATCGGAGTGCCTTACCATACGAGGTGAAATATGACAATCTTGAATTATTATTATCTTTATGGAAACAAATAACTTAAGACAATAGCAAAATAACTTTTGACTTTTAACTTCTAAATCTTCTTAAAACTCGAAAACAAAACATAAGAAGTCTTATTTTAGAAAATTCGGATTGATATTAATTAAAAGTATATTTGGTGTGTATTGCATATTTATTTGGTGTGTATTGCATATTTATTCGGATTGAAAATTCGGATTGATATTAATTAAAAATATATTTGGTGTGTATTGATATTTGGTGTCTTAAGACAAGTTTGAGGACCAATTTTAGTATGAAGAATAAATACCCGACTTCTCTTTTGTATTAATCGATGAATGAGAATTTGATTTCTGAATCCACAACGTCTAACCACCTTCCAAACATAGTCTCTGACCTCCATTTTCCATTCCACGGTGCTTCTCTCTCATCAAACAGCATCACCTTTCCTCCAATCCGCTTCAGGCACGCATCAGAGCTCCTACAGCCACGCGTTCTCTCTTGAAGCCTCGTTAGCGCACTCCATCATCAGCTCTTCATTTTCATTCTCGCGCCTCAGAGAGCCTCATTTCATTTGTCTCGATTCGTCTTCGTCGCGTCTTCACTCTCTCGAGAGAGCTCCTCATCCTTCAACCATATCTTCAGTTTTCAACCTCGTAAGTTTTCCTCGTCACAGAATCTTCATTTTATTCTCTGCCTCGTTACATTTCCTCTCCACAAAACCTAGCCTCTTCACATATCCTCTGCTAGGGTTTCTCACCGATCTTCATCCTTTTCACCTTTACCTTAGATTTCATCGATTGAAACATCATTTTTCCCACTTTCCACCGAACAAACAGCATTCTACCGATTGATTCTTCGATTAGCGCCATTCTCACCGTTCAATCTCCATTTCACACCGATTAATCGGTTCCTTTTATGTTTTCCCCCTTTTCTAGGGTTCCATCGGTCAGTTTAGGGTTTCTGTTTCCGATTAGGGTTCTAGTGAGTTCAATCTCACTTTTGGTCCGATTAGGGTTTCAATTTCGTTTTCTCGAGTGTATATGTCATTTCCGCAGCGTTCTTACTCGTCGGAGGAAGCTTCGAAGTAATTGCGTCGCGCCTTCGGTCACTTCTCGGAGCTGCTTTTCCATCAACTATGCTAAAAGAGAAGTTAGTCTTTTCTTTTTGTCTTTGTTTTTTTGGATTCTATTACGAAGAAATTTAGGCTTAGTTTTTGGGAATGTTATTCGAGTCATGGCTACAGCAACATTAAGCATGATGCATGATGTTTGTCTTATTTTCATACCATTAAAAAAGGGTGTATTTAATAGCAGCATTAATTTGTCTTCTTGCACTTGTAGAGTGCCTTCAAAACTAGAGGGAAATAGTTAGTGCAGTTGAATGTGCTGGTTAATAATTAATGACCAAAAATTCCTTACTGCTTTGTCCTACTGCCTATCTTGTGAAGCATCTGTATTAGTCAAGTTAGACATTTACAATTAGTTTTATTTTCATTTTGTTGTTCACAAATGTCATTGTATTTGATGGGTGGGATTTAGGGAATCAGAAGAAAGTGCTATCTAGGAGTTTGTGGGTTCATAGTAATTTCCCTTTTTTTCAAAGTTACTAGCAACAACCTGCTATTGTAGTGATGTGGGGTTAGAGGATCCTCTAGCCGCCTAAATGGCAACGTCGTGTTGTGTTTTTGCTTCTCACAAATCATGGATGAGGTCATGTCCATTCACAGACAAATTCTCATCTCTAGAAGCCACTATTTGGAACATGATGAAATCCTTGTTTTTTTTATCTACCTTATTACTGCAACTGATTTTTGGGACTTCTCTTTTTGTGATTTTAAAATTTAAACATTTTTTTTTTCCGAATCAAAGGGATGTTAGGTTTTCAAACATGATCTCTCCACCCACTATAAAAAATGTGCTATATCGTCTGTGGTTGGCCACTCCATGCTGGTATTTGTGAAGGATAATTATGGTCCAGACATATGATTTATGGCTAAACCTGTTCCTTTTCTAGCAAACTCAGCCCTTGTTTTCACCTCTTTTGTCTTTGATCTGTTGCCTCTGTATTGTATAACTTCTGCTTATATCCAGACTGACTTTTGATGATTTGATGAATATGCCTCTCATCATATTTTCATAAACATGCCTTGAACTTTTGTAATTTTTTATTTTCAATATTGCACTAAAAATCTTCACTATAGAAGTCATCTTCATTCATACTATTCTGCTACAGTATCATTCTTATCCACTATCTTGCATTTTGTAGATGGCCACTTCACAGATCTATACTGCATTAACAACACTTTGTTTTTGGGGAAAGATGTCCTCCACACTGAACCAATCAATTTTTCCTATTTGGGAACAAATCAATTTGGTTCCAATTGGACAACTAAACATAAACAATCACTCCCAACCAGTTTGTTTTTTTTTTTAAATAACTATCCAACTTTACCTTTTCTAGTCTGTGGCCAAATTACATCATATTGGCTATAACAAATTTGTGAAAGAAAAGTCACTTAAGTTGTATATCTAGCTTCGCTTCATTGCCTGACTTTCTGACGCACATATCTATGCATATTTTCATCTCTCAATCTGAAGAATAGAATGCGTTCAATCTTTATTGAATATATGATTTAGGTTGATTTGCTTTCATAAAAGAAAACCAAAAGATGCAGAACAGAAATAATATTGTGGTTATTTTATTTTATTCCATTAATTGTTTGATTTTACTTTACTCTCNTTTAAAATTTAAACATTTTTTTTTCCGAATCAAAGGGATGTTAGGTTTTCAAACATGATCTCTCCACCCACTATAAAAAATGTGCTATATCGTCTGTGGTTGGCCACTCCATGCTGGTATTTGTGAAGGATAATTATGGTCCAGACATATGATTTATGGCTAAACCTGTTCCTTTTCTAGCAAACTCAGCCCTTGTTTTCACCTCTTTTGTCTTTGATCTGTTGCCTCTGTATTGTATAACTTCTGCTTATATCCAGACTGACTTTTGATGATTTGATGAATATGCCTCTCATCATATTTTCATAAACATGCCTTGAACTTTTGTAATTTTTTATTTTCAATATTGCACTAAAAATCTTCACTATAGAAGTCATCTTCATTCATACTATTCTGCTACAGTATCATTCTTATCCACTATCTTGCATTTTGTAGATGGCCACTTCACAGATCTATACTGCATTAACAACACTTTGTTTTTGGGGAAAGATGTCCTCCACACTGAACCAATCAATTTTTCCTATTTGGGAACAAATCAATTTGGTTCCAATTGGACAACTAAACATAAACAATCACTCCCAACCAGTTTGTTTTTTTTTTAAATAACTATCCAACTTTACCTTTTCTAGTCTGTGGCCAAATTACATCATATTGGCTATAACAAATTTGTGAAAGAAAAGTCACTTAAGTTGTATATCTAGCTTCGCTTCATTGCCTGACTTTCTGACGCACATATCTATGCATATTTTCATCTCTCAATCTGAAGAATAGAATGCGTTCAATCTTTATTGAATATATGATTTAGGTTGATTTGCTTTCATAAAAGAAAACCAAAAGATGCAGAACAGAAATAATATTGTGGTTATTTTATTTTATTCCATTAATTGTTTGATTTTACTTTACTCTCTGTAAATAGCCTTGACATTGAGAGTGTCGTGATTCCTTTTTATTTAGTGATCCCACTTTTATTCCGTGCTGCACTTGTGTATGCAGGTAAGGATCTTGTGTGATAAGGCGAAAGAGATTTTGATGGAAGAGAGCAATGTGAAGGTCTGTCTAATTTTTATAATTTATGTCAGCATGTTTACTTTATACTTATTTGCTTTTCAGGTTAGGGGATTTTTCTTTGAATTAGTTTATTGCACCAAAATTGTTACGTGCCCCTTTTCCTTTCATTTTTTCACTATTATCTATCAAGTTCTAACTAACCACCCTTTATGATGGTCTTTTACTGTGTTTTATGAGTTTCTTTGTAGGCTTTTATAATCTCCGCTTCTAATCTTTCTAATTTTTTTCTTGGAACAGATGGCAGAGCTGGCAACTGAGAAACATGTTCGCTACATATTATCAGTTGAAAAGGTTTGCTTCCTGTTTATACATTCTTTCTGAAAAGAAGAAGAGATTGTCCTGAGTTGATTATCTCAAAACATGGATGACTTGCAAACTCTTATTTTATCCTTCAAAGGTTAGATGTCTTCATTTTTCTTTTTACACATTCTTTATTTTTCCAGAGGAAAGATAATTTTGAATCTGTGGTAATGGAGCATCTAAGAATGAGTGGGGCATACTGGGGATTGACTGCTCTGGATCTTCTGGGAAAACTTGATAGTGTTGATGTTGATGAGGTTACTTCATGGTTGCTGAGTTGTCAACATGAGTCAGGTTGTTCAATGTTTAATTTGTTTCCTTACTTTGTATTTGAGATTATTTTAGACATCAGCATTATAGATAATTTCTTATGAGATCGTGTTGCTGTGTAGGGGGATTTGGTGGAAATATTGGTCATGACCCGCACATCCTGTATACACTAAGTGCCTTGCAGGTGTTGGCTCTCTTTGATAAGATGGATGTTATTGATGTAGATAAGGTGACAAATTGTATCCTTACACATATTGACTGGTTTTGAAGGTCGTATAATCTGTATTCACAAATATTCTGTGATACAGAAGAAACTTTGTTCTTTTTGCAGTCTGTATATTTGTGCTTTTTTATTCAGGAAACTTTAGCTGGCAATCATGCTGTGCTTTTTAGAAAGATAATTGAAAATATTTTATTGTGATTTTTAGTGGAGTTTGATGGATTAGTTCATCAGTGAAAAAAGTATACTGGATCTTTGTTACCTAATATCTGTCAGATATTGTCAGCCTGCAAAATGAAGATGGATCCTTTTCAGGGATTATGTGGGTGAATGATTAGCGGTATTGTTTCTTAAGTGTCATATCGTTATTGAGCGTGTAAGAGCTTATTGTATTTTTAACTAAAATCCACTGAATTGTTTGTCTTAGGTTCTCATATATTGCTATTCTGTTGCTTATCAATATTACATCGCTTGGATAAAATCAATGTGGAGAAAGCTGTGAAGTACATTATAAGTTGAAAAATATGGATGGTGGTTTTGGTTGCACCCCTGGTGGGGAATCTCATGTGGTCAAAGAATATTAATATTTATCATGACTTCTTTACTTAAATTATTGATTTCTCTATCACTTTACTCAAGAATGTACTGATCTAGTGTTCCTTCAACAATTATGTTCTTCACTTCTTCCCCACATGAAGGGCATAATTTGAAAATTGGAATATATTTCTGAAGTTATGGATTAATCTGTTTACTCCTATCCTAGGCAGCACGCTAAGAGAGCTCTAAAATTAATATTTGATTTAGAGTTGTTTTCTTGTAGTTTAAATGTTGTTTATGTTAAAACTCGTTAATTCATCCATCATTCATCTGGGAATATAATCCTTGTACATATTTGCTTTTTCATATGTGAGTTTTCTGTTGTGTGGGAGCTTGCCATAACGGGGTCACTAGATCTTGTGACAAGGACCTACTAGGTTGGTGGTTATTGACGACAGGTTAAATCTGGGAGGTCTGAATGGGCGTCCTGAGAAACTCCCTGATGTGAGCAATCTTTTCAAAATTACATCTATTGCTTTATGTGATATGCTCATTTCTCTTACTAGTTTTAGATCATACTAGGTCTGCTACTCGTGGTGGGTTCTTTCTAGCCTGACCATGATTGATAGAGTTCATTGGATCAGTAAGGAGAAGCTTATAAGGTTTATCCTAGACTGCCAGGTTAGTTGTTGAATGTCTTTACGGTGTTTATAAATCTGCATATTCTCTGTTTTATTTTTATTTTCGTGCATAAACTACTATGAGGTAAGATTTCTTAAATAATTTGTATGGTTGAAACTGTAAGGACACAGAGAAATGGTGGGATTTCAGACAGGCCAGATGATGCCGTGGATGTATTTCACACATTCTTCGGGGTGGCAGGTAGAGTACCTCTTATATTTTTGCTTGTTTTTTATTCCATTTGCTGTGCTAAATCTTGTAATCTGGGGTTTCCTTGCTTAAATGGGAAACCACCCCACCTCTTCCTTTCTCATGCATTGAGATTACCCGATTTGGGAAAACGTATTGGCCTGTACTTCATTCACCTCCCGTTTCCAAAGAGTGATGATAAACCATTTTTCCAATCCATGTGTGAATTCTGGTGCTAGCTTCATTTTCAGATAAGATTAACCATCTAGTCAAACATGTTATTATGTTAATGTACATTAGAAGTGCATATTTAATATGATTTATAATTTTATTTGTAATTGTTTGAAAGGCTTAAGTTAGCACATATGTGTGATTAATAGATTTTAGTTGGTACATTCTGTCTCACATTTCCCCATTCATCAGTTACTACTGTTCAGAACTATATCGTGTTCCAAATTCCTGACAACAACGTATTTTTGCTTTATTCATGTGTTTCTTATTCCATTCAACTAAAAACTAGGGACGTTGGGTTTTTTTTTCACAGGACTTTCACTTCGTGAATATACAGGAGGTGAAACCGATAGATCCAGCTATGCCTACCGTGATGTTTGTAAATCGGATTTTCTTTACGAAATAAGAGTGAAGTCGTTCAGTTGTTCGATGAATATTATCCAGTAATTGACTCATCTTTGGAGTTGGATTTCTACCACCCTCGGCGGAAAAACAGTTAATTATTTTCTAAACAAAATGTTTACATTTTTAGCTTCTTTAATTAAATTTAGTGATACGAATAGGATGTTCGTGTTGTATCAAGCTTTTAAATATATATAATATATATATATATATATACTATATATTATATAATAATATATATATTATATATATATATATAATATCTATATATATATGGGGTTTGCTAACGCGCGACGCATGTTTTCAGTGGGAATTTAGCATGTGTAGGGGGGTTTTAGTAGACAAAAAATATCCTATATATCATGGATTCTAAGTTTAAGGTAAGGGTATTTTAATGTAAAATTTTCAATTCTCAAAATTAAAAAAAAAAAAAAAAAACCCCAAACCCTGACTTCCTCATCTCATTCCTATCAATCACTTAATATCGCGTGTTAGCAAACCCTATATATATATTTTATAATATTATATATATATATTATATATTAATATATATTAATATATGAGAATTTTATAATTTTTGTTAGTTTTAAAAAGGTAAGAATAGAAGAAGAAAAAGAGAAAAAAACACTTTCATTGTCCATATAGTGTTACTATATACTAATTTGCAATTCTAAAAGTTTTGAGAAAAGTCCAATCTACATAAAAACAATTACAATGGAAAAACATATATATCTGACGAACTTTTACTGAAATAAATCGAATGAACTAAATTTAAATAATTTACCCTAAAATATTTCGCTCTTCAAGAAAAAACACCTAAAAATGATAAGAGTTAGGAAAATCCTAACTTGCTTCAAAGAAGCCTTGTAAAAGATAACCACTTTGCTATAAATTTAAATTAACAGACTGACTATTGCAACACAAATCACAGTTGTAGAAGATATAAATAAAGAACTGAAAATCTGATAGCTCAAACTTCCCAATCTTGTAGAGAGTGTATTCGAACCAAAATAAATAAATCATTTTACATGAAAGACTGAAGTTTTCTAACTTTAATAAGTGTTATACAGAAATAAAAAATGAATTTATTTTATAATATGTATAATCTTTAAAGTAATAAAATATTTATTTGCTATTTATCTTAAAAAATCTCATTTATACGTATAAAACAAGTGGTAAAATGTTTATTGCTTGAGTTAATGTTTTTTCCTTAATTCTTTGGTGGAAAATGTTCATTTTTGTTTATTATATTTTATTCATAATTTTTATGTTCCAAGAAATAAGATATTCAATAAGTTGATAAATTACAAGGGGGTAATTAAGATGAGTTAAATACACTTATAATCCTTTTTAAATTTACCTGATTTTTTTTTTTTAATTTTAGTTCTTTGTACTTTTTTTCCTAAATCATCCTTGGCAGTTATATCGTTGGTAGTGTTGTATCATAATAATTTTAAGGCTTTAAAACTGACATTTTATAGAAAGGAAAAATATAATTTATTGTTAGAATAGCTTTAAGGTCTAAAAAGTACTGATCATTTGAGATATTATATGTGGCATTTAAATAATTGTTCGTCTCATTTGTTCTATTTTTACATTACTTCTATATTACTACATTTCCGTATTCGTCTCCTCCTCGTACTTAAAAATTGTAACACTAACGAACCTAAGAACTGAATAACAATTTGGGATTAAAAATTAGTTCCTAGGCGGAGAAGTAGGATAATAAAAAATTGAAACTAAGACTTTTGGGGTGTGAACCAAGTTCAAATAATTAGCCAAAAATAAAAATTTATTCAAAAAAATCCGAATAAATATTGTTGTCACAATCTTGCATGGCTTTGCTTCTGATGCGCACCTACCACCAAGGAAAGAAACACTAAAAGTTTAACGAAAAAAGATCTTTTATATATATATATATATATATATATATATATATACACACACACACATTCAACCATGGCCTACAGGGTTAATCAATTCTCAACACATTGAAAACACAGTCTTGGACACCCCTAGGGAGTGCTTCAGCCATGACTAGGTAGTACTCCTCAACTTTCAGTACAAAAGGAGATTTTTTCACTGGTAAGCGATTACAAGGCCCCTGTAATTGATTACACGTGCATCAGACCTATGTCAATGGTGTAGGACCTCCCATCTCAACCTAGGAACACTTTTACTTCGTCTTCCATCCACATAGGAATGACCTAACTTGAAATTTCTTGTTGTGGACACATTCAACCATGGCCTACAGTGTTAATCAATCCTCAAAACATTGAAAACACAATCTTGCAGACCCTTGGGGAGTGCTTCAGCCATGACTGGGTAGCACTACTCAACTTTCGGTACAAAAGGGGATTTTTTCGGTACAAGGCCCTGTAATCGATTACACGTGCATCAAACCTGTGTCAATGGTGTAGGACCTCCCCTCTCAACCTAGAAACACCTTTACTTGGTCTTCCATCCACATAGGATGGACCTAACTTAAAATTTGTTGTTGTGGACACGTTCAACCATGGCAAACATGGTTAATCAATCCACAAAACATTGAAAACACAAACGAAAGGACTATTGGGGAGTGTTGCAACCATGTCTGGGTAGCACTCATCAGCATTTGGTACAAAATGGAATTTTCTCACTGGTAAGCGATTAAAAGGACCTTGTAATCGATTACAACAACATCAGTCTATTAAAAGGCCACTGCATGAACTCACCTCTCAACTTAAAAACACCTTTAATTGGTCTTTCATCCACATAGGGGTGACAGAACTACACATTTGTTAGAACAATCACAAAGGATGAATATTAAATAATAATACCAAACAACAAATGGAATGAAAATAACAATCACAATTAGAATAAGCACTTTCTTTATTAACAATCAAATTAATTGTTCCAAATGCAGTTATCCATTCTTGAGCATGTACTAAATATTGCACTATTCATAAATTACATAAGTCAATCAAGTTTTGTACTATATCCAGTGTAGGGAGTTCTACAAGCTGTGCTTTTGTAACGCTTTCGGCTTACTCCTTCCTTCATAACGGTTTCATGGCTGTAAATTCCTCCCTCACATGCAAAGTCATTGTAAATTCATCCCTCACAAGGCATAATGTAACCACTGTCATCTTTACTCTTCTCTTCAAGCAACTCAGCCTGCAATGCAAATAACTCTTCTTGAAGTTCTTCAATTAAAGCATCTTCTTCCTTTAAAGCCGCATCAATAGCTTTTTTGTGTTTCTTATTGATTGTTGACCTTTTTGTTTCCTCAAACCCTCTCTAGTTGGATTAATTGATGCTTTCACAGATGCCTCACTCATTTCTTTTCTTGATGCACCATAATCATCAAGCATCTACAATTTAATCACAATTAACATTGTATAAAACCATTTATTCAACCAAAATTAATAAAACAATGAAGTACATACCACACTCGTCTCCATTGCATGTTTGATGAACTTGTCACCTACATTTATATTCATCCAATGCAAAACTTGGGTATTTATGTACACAAACATTAGAAGGAAGGAAACAATCACAAAACCAAACCTGAAATACATCAAAGACGTCATAATTAGTCATCTGATTTCACTACCAACAAACAATCCATGTAAATAATTTACCTGCAACACGTATACACAACCATCCACATAGACAGTGGTTGCACCTTTTCCTCTATTCCACACTATACAAGCTTTGCATAAACTACTAAGTAAATAATGGAACACTATACGACCCCAACAAAAAGTTCCAAAATCACTTATTCTATCAACAATTTCAAACAAAATTGGGAATATTGTTCTGGTGCGATTAGGTAACAATACCTCAATAAATCTTACCAAAATGTACAACCTACAAACATCTATTGAAGGAAACTTTTGGTGTTGTTTCAAATTAAAATTGTATATCAAATCCAATTCATATTTTCCACTACCAAAGTACTTACGGCAATGACTTTTTCTAAGTTTGTTTTCATTCAATTTAATCTGGTCACCAGCTAAACCCAACCCTAAGCTTAAGGTAACATCTACTTCCTTGAATTCAACAAATTTTTCTCCAAAACTAAAACCACCTCTCTCATCAACCCATCTAATCAATAAATTGCTCAAAATATTCCTACCAATCTTAAGGTTATCATGTAGTTCTAAAAACCATCCAAATTGCGTCTTTGAAATTAAGGACTTGTGCTCCTCACTCAAAATTTCATTCAAACCAGCAATAAACTTGGTTTTTAATGAATGAAGAATAAACAAAAGCACAAAAAAATAATAGATATTTGTTAACATTAACCAACACAACTCAAAACCCAAAACCAATAACCACCAAAATGACCAAAAAAGCCAAAAACAATAACTCAATCCCAAAATACGAAAAAGGAAAACGAAAATCGAAGCAGCAATGTCACCGGACGAACCCATTGCACAAAAAAAACCTCACAACTTCGACACAATCGACACCGAACAGACCAACCACAGAGATCGCTGAACGTAAATAGTCAAAATCGCGAACTCTAGAGACAAACTTCGAATGGGGACACCGACGACGGAGAATGTTGAACAGGTCGAGAGAGAAAGTCTTGAACGGGTCAAGAGAGATTCTTCAACGGGTCTAGAGAAAACTTCACCAAATGGAGAGTGAGAAGTTCAAATGAAGAATGAAAGCCCTAAATTGGAGAGAGGAGACCGTGCTGGATGAACAAGGGTGATTTTCGGGATATTCAAAAAACAAGTCTAACCGCTTTTCAAACACAGATTTTCTTTTAAAAAAATTATTTAAAATGATCGAATAAAACGCTGACACGTGGCGTTGTCAAATTTTTGTCAAAATTGCGTTGTTAGAATATCGCGATCCATAAAAATAACACCAAGATGATATTGTGAGATAAAGTAATTAATATGCTGAAAAAGCTCCTTACCAAGTCGGCACACTTCGTTGTCTTCTAACAGAATCAATCAAATGGCTTTTTCTTCTCGGAGTTTGTCATCTGGAAAGTCATTGGTTCCAGTATATACTTGGAAGGTCCACTTCATAATATCTCGAAAGTTCTCTCGTAAGTCAGGTATTAGTGTCCTGAATAAGTTTTCCCAGTTTGGTTATTTTTTTGGGAAAATTAAACATTTTAAAAACCACATCAACTTTATACAGTTAATTAAAGGCATTACTTTTGGACAAGCGCATAACGGATTTCCGCACACAAAATTTAGTTTTCATAGACCATGTCTTATTTTACGGTTTTCTATAGTTTTTTCAGAATAAATTATGGTGTGGCTCTAAAATCTTTTCTTTAAACACGCTTTGTTTGTATTTCGTCGTCTCGTCGGGATACTAGTTGCAACAAGAATGAGGAAGGAACATGTGGATGTAAATATAAGAAAAATTTATGTCACTTTATTTTTGGATCGACTTAAATGAGATAATTCAAGTTGGACATTAAACAACTCGATGTAAATTATCTTATATTACCTAAGTCTATAAGTGGTCCAACGTAAAACCGTTCTAGTTATTCAAAAAAATTAGTATTTTGAGGTTGTGAAAGGAATAATTGATGGGATAGAGAAATTGTAGACATAGTGGAATGTAGATAAAATGTGGAGATAGTAGAATGTGGAAGTAGTAGTTGTAAGAAGTGTTTTAGTTGTCCTTAGTTGTGGTAAATGTTGTCTTAGTTGTGTTAGAGTTTGCCTTACATCAAATGGTAGAATTTATGGGTATTTATATACCCATAGATCATTCTAGAATATGCTAGCCACAACTTATGTGGAATGTTCTAGAGTTTTACCTATGTAGAATGTTCTTGATTTTCTTTTTCCTATCTTAGGCTTTTCTACAATATTCTAGAATTTGTATTACATTTCAGTTCTTCTATCTTAGGAGTTTCTACATTCCTCTAGAATTTGCATTACACTTTAATACTCCTNCCTGATGTGAGCAAATCTTTTCAAATTTACATCTATTGCTTTATGTGATATGCTCATTTCTCTTACTAGGTTTTAGATCATCTCAGGTCTGCTACTCGTGGTGGGTTCTTTCTAGCCTGACCATGATTGATAGAGTTCATTGGATCAGTAAGGAGAAGCTTATAAGGTTTATCCTAGACTGCCAGGTTAGTTGTTGAATGTCTTTACGGTGTTTATAAATCTGCATATTCTCTGTTTTATTTTTATTTTCGTGCATAAACTACTATGAGGTAAGTATTTCTTAAATAATTTGTATGTTGAAACTGTAAGGACACAGAAAATGGTGGGATTTCAGACAGGCCAGATGATGCCGTGGATGTATTTCACACATTCTTCGGGGTGGCAGGTAGAGTACCTCTTATATTTTTGCTTGTTTTTTATTCCATTTGCTGTGCTAAATCTTGTAATCTGGGGTTTCCTTGCTTAATATGGGAACCACCCCACCTCTTCCTTTCTCATGCATTGAGATTACCCGATTTGGGAAAAGTATTGGCCTGTCACTTCATTCACCGTCCCTTTCCAAAGAGTGATGATAAACCATTTTTCCAATCCTTCGTTGTGAATTTCTGTTGCTAGCTTCATGTTTCAGATAAGATTAACCATACTAGTTCAACATGCTTATTATGTTAATGTCACATTAGAAGTGCATATTTAATATGATTCTATTTTTATTTGTAATTGTTTGAAAGGCTTAAGTTAGCACATATGTGTGATTTAATAGATTTTAGTTGGTACATTCTGTCTCACTTTCCCCCCTTCATAGTACTACTGTTCAGATAACCTATATCGTGTTCCAAATTCCTGACAACAACGTATTTGCTTTTATTCATGTGTTTCTTATTCCATTCAGACTAAAAACTAGGGACGTTGGGTTTTTTTTTTCACAGGACTTTCACTTCTTGAATATACAGGAGTGAAACCGATAGATCCAGCTTATGCCTTACCTGTTGATGTTGTAAATCGGATTTTCTTTACGAAATAAGAGTGAAGTAGTTCAGTTCGATGATATTATCCAGTAATGACTCACTCTTTGGAGTTGGATCTACCACCCTCGGCGAAAAACAGTTAATTATTTTCTAAACAAAATGTTTACATTTTTAGCTTCTTTAATTAAATTTATGTGATACGAATAGGA